>NMRB01001752.1:63505-97904 GCA_002633025.1 Notospermus geniculatus | reverse complement strand
AGGCAAACCATGTTTTGGCCACTAGCTCGCTCCATTGATAAATGACTTGGACAAACTCACCAGCACTGGGAAGAGGATCAATGGGCACATAATTTACCCCCTCAAAAGATTCTGAAATATTTCACCAGGGGGTGTGGTGTCCAAAAACCACTTCGGAAGATTTTTAAAATTTCCTGCACTTCCGAGTGTGGCAAGAACCTGGCCGAGTGCTCTACGAAGGCTACTGTGTGTTCATAATGGCGGCTGGCAGAGAACTATTATTAACATGAAATATGCCCATGACCATCGTAAAAAAATCCCTGCGGTCATATGCAATCGCGTCATGAAATCATACCTGAGTGGAAGTTCAGAGTATCTTTAGTCAATAACTGAAATTATTTTGCATCAAAACGAAACGATTGGGTTCGAAATATGACGATAAATATCAGGAAAATATCGCTATGATCGAACCGAGCAAACCGAATCTGGGCTTCGTGCACGTCATTACAAGTCTTCGACTCGGGCTGCTTTCATAGCTTGCTGCCTGCTCATATTTCACATATTTGATACATATTTAGTCTGACTGGGACCATTAATGATGAAGGGATATTAGAATTCTTGCTGCAATCACTGATTGAATCGACGACCTCGATCTTTTTCATCGCCGGACATCGCATCGGGCTTCATCAGACATTGCATCATTTTCGAGTGTCTGACTCTGGCCGTTTTCGGAGCGTCCAGCAATAAAAATTGCTTATATTCCATATGTTTAGAGAGTTTGATGTGTCTTTATTTTGATTGGGGCTATCAACGACGGAGGGGTAGGGAATTCTTGGTGTATTTAGATGAAGAAGTCGATGGCACCTCACCATGCTCACTCTCATGCTCTCACAGCGGCTGCCATACCGTATTTTCTTTTATTTTCATTTCGTGGTAAACATACGACGGACCGATTCTGTCGCTGCCGTGACTTATCCTTCCTCAGCGAAATGAATGTTGAACTCTTACAGACAGTCAGCGAACTACATGTAGGTCTATTGTTGAATGGCAGACAGCATCACCACATCAATTTTAACTATGCCCTTGCTCATTTTGTCGACTGTCCCCGGACCATTATCCAGGTTCCCATCTTTGCCCCTCCACTCCTGCGGTGCCACTAGGGCTACTTCCATTCTCTCTTCCATACTCATGAGGGATTCTGCTCATAACATGGGAACGTTTTGGTCATCAATCAACTTCATATTTTACAGGCATACCAAGGCCACTGCAATTATTAATTCTGTTTAGTGGGCGAAACATTCAAAAAATCTGTTGTAGGTGGGAGGAATAAAAATAAAAATAAAAGTTGGCCAAGATAGGCCTACCTTAACCCCTTCCTACCAAAAGGGACTGATAATGATACAACATGCATCTATCTCGATTCACCAAATGAATTTAAAAACCCCTTCGCACCCAATGGGTCAGGTGTATACGACTTCTGTCTCGATTCACCAAGAAATATTAGCCCCTTCCCACCAAATGGGTCTAATACTACAACATGTATCTATTGCAATTCATGGAGTGGTATTAACCCCTTCCCACCCAATGGGTGTAATACGATTCACCAAGAGATATTAACCCCGTCCCACCAAATAGGTATGATACAACATGTAGGCCTATCCATCGCAATTCACGAAGTGGTATTAACCCCTTCCCACACAATTGGTGAAATATGATATCTATCTCGATTCACCAAGAGATATTAACCCCTTCCTATCAGCTGAGCGCAAGGCCCATGGGCCTCTTGTCTAAATGTATACTTTTTTTAAACACCCTGTATAGTCTGGTTCAACCTAGAGGTAGACCATTGGAATGCAGGTTGTGGTTAGAGTGTGGCAAGAGTGACATAATTACGGTTACATGTTATGGCGTAATGAATCAGGGGCCGGTTGCACAAAGAATCTTAAGTCTAAGAAAAAACTTAAGTCTGAAATGAAGTCATCTGATTTGCTGAAACCTGGTCACATGATGACTTAAGTCAAACTTTAGACTTAAGATTCTTTGTGAAACTGGGCCCAGATGACTGTGCCTGATAATAAAAATGTGGTTTTCATTACATAAGGGTCACACGTAAATAAAATCTTGTGGTCAAAATTGAATGTTCCATTTCCTCACTTGGCATTCCAATGGTCCACCTCTAGGTTGAACCAGACTTTATAGGCTGGACAGGACACCAGTTACAGAGTCACTAATGCATAATCTGGAACGTTGAAGTGCGGGAAGTTCAAATACCCCTGTTTTTTTTTATTTTGTTGAATAGCACCTCCTGGTGGACAGATCAAACATTTTTTTCCCTTTGAACTGGTGTAGAAAATATCAACCTTTCTATTCCATCACTTTTGGTCGACATATTTATCATAGGGGCTGAGATATTGAGATATTTCATTTTGCGCAAAATGCCCCCTGGAGGGCATAATGTAGGTCAAATCGCAAAAATGTTTGGTTCTGTTTCGAGCCCTCCCTAGGGCTTAAAGGGACTAGGAAAATTTTTTCAAGCTTCGGTTATTACAAAATGCTAGTCTTTCATGATAAATTCCCACCGTCAATTCACTTTTTCAATTAACTGTTAATTACTGGCACCCAGACAAATCAGTTATCACCACACCATGGAGCATTCACCACGTCACTGGGAACCTAATCAACATAATAGAGTACACGCTCGCTCCATACAAAACATACAGCGAGAGGTTCCCAGTGACGTGGTGAATTCTCCATGGTGTGGTGATGACTGATTTGTCTGGGTGCCAGTAATTAACGCTTAATTGAAAAAGTGAATTGACGGTGGGAATTTATCATGAAAGACTAGCATTTTGTAATAACCGAAGCTTGAAAAAATTTTCCTAGTCCCTTTAACACTCCACCAACTTTCGTCACTCTGGGCCTTGCGGTTGCGTAACGTGTCACTTTACAGACTACAGACAGACAGACACACACACACACACACACACACGGACGCCACTCAGTATACATATGAATAGCTCCGCCGACCTTTGGTCAGCTGAGCTAAAAAACAGCGCTGCCGCATTCAGATGTACGCCTAGCCTTAAAGGGCCTGTCACACTGAAGTAGTCCTCAAAACGTCCTGCCCCGTCCTAAAAAAATCGTAAAACGGACTAGAACGTGTAACCATTGGACAAATAATGGCTCGATGTTCTGGAGCACCCTTCCCTCCATGAAGTTCGTAAAAAGACTGTAAAAGTTACCACTACGTCCTTTATACCCCCATCACACTGAGCTAGTTCTCAGTACGTTCTTGAAAATTTTGCCGAACGGGCTCAAACTGTGTGCGAACGGAGTGGACGTAGTGGCAACGTTTTACAGTCTTTTTACGAACTTCGTGGATGGGAAGGGTGCTCCAGTACATCGAAGCATTATTTGGCCAAGGGTACGCGTTCTAGCCCGTTTTACGATTTTTTAGGACGGGGCAGGACGTTTTGAGAACGACTTCAGTGTGATGGGGGTATAAGGTACTGTCACACTGAAATCGTTTTCGAAATGTCCTGCCCCGTCCTAAAAATCGTAAAACGGGCTTAGAACGTGTAACGTTGGCCAAACAATGCCTCACGAAGTTCTGCAGCACCCTTCGCGTCCGAGCCCGTCCATGAAGTTGGTAGAAAGACTGTAGAAAGTTGCCACTACGTCCACTCCGTTCGCACACAGTTTGAGCCCGTTCGGCAACATTTTAGGAACGTACAGAAAGAGAACTGGCTCAGTGTGGTTGGGGCAAGGTACTGTCACACTGAAGTAGTTCTCAAAATGTCCTGGCTCGTCCTATAATAAAAAGTCGTAAAACAGGTTAAAACGTGTAATATCGGCCAAATAATGTCTCGAACTGAAGCACCCTTCCCGTCCGAGCCCGTCCATGAAGCTCGTAAAAAAAACTGGAAAAAGTTACGTCCACTCCGTTCGCACACAGTTTGAGCCCGTTCGGCAACATTTTCAAGAACGTACTGAGGCCGAATGGGTCAATGTCGTCCTGGGTATACCTTATGTTTACCCAGGATCATCCTGGGTAATCCTTTTCTTTACCCAGGACGGCCCTGGGTAAACATAAGGATCCTTAACTTTACCCAGATTGGAGTTCCCGAGTGGTGTAGTGAGGTTGATATTCAGCGTAAATCATGAAATGAAGGGTGGCCTCGAACTAGGCCTATAGCTCCTAAGTCCTTGAGAATTTACTATCGGTCCCTTTTGAAAAGTTGTAGGGATTGGTCTTTTCTCCCTATTCCACACCCCGGAACAGGTATAGCGGTAATTTTCAGCCCTTTCGAGTTATGATCGTACTGCGTGTTCTGCAAAAAGTAAATTCATGAAAATGACGAAATGCACACGGATTATACATGTTCTACCTAGGCCTATCGCTCCTAAGTCCTTGAGAATTTACTATCGGTCCCTTTTGAAAAGTTGTAGGGATTGGTCTTGTCTCCCTATTGCAAACCCCGGAGGAGGTATAGCGGTAATTTTCAGCCCTTTTTAGCAATGATCCTACTGCATGTTCTCTGCCGAAAGAGACGCACGTACCAAATTCCATCCTCGGAGCGATCAGCACGATTCGGCGGGAACTCCCAAGCTGGGTAAAGTTAAGGACCCTTATGTTTACCCAGGGTGATCCTGGGTAAAGAAAATGATTACCCAGGATAATCCTGGGTAAACATAAGGTATACCCAGGATGACATTGACCCATTCAGCCGTACTGAGAACTAGCTCAGTGTGATGGGGCATTTGTCGTTCCTGCACCTCTGCTTCGTTTGCCAATGAACTGTGCAACAAATGGCAATGGTGAGGTAGCAGGTCATTGATTTCCATTTTCCCCGACTCTGGAAATGTGGCAACGTAACTGTAGGCCTACAATGCGAGCTGCGCCATGGTTTTCCTAGATCTACACGTAATAGGCCTATCACATACCACAAAATGTTCTCTTCTTATATACATGAAAATCGATCCTGTAGCTCATCCGTTCAATACAGTTTGTCCATCCCGAGTTAACCAAGGCAAAATACAGGAAACCGTTATGACAAACTAAGTCTCCGTCAGAGGAAAATACACCTTAGGCAAACATTAAGTATCGATCATGTTAGTCGAGTAAATTGGTATATTTTTTCCTGTCGTTTAAATTGACACGAATTGCGAAACATTTTTATTGCTCTCATCTCATTAGGCGTATGATATAATGAATACATAGGCCTACGCATGTTACAAACCCAACTGCAAACACAGTCTGCCACGAGTAGGCCTATACAAGTCCAATGTGGTACGGATTGAAACTCGGGACTGTTTTATTACAGTTTGTCTGTACATTATATTTATCACATTATCGGGTGCCTTGTAACTATCAGACCATTAGCATGATTAGTATCTTTTGTATATGACGAAAGGGACATTTCTTCTTCACATCTTTTCGAAATTCAAAGAATTTGTTCATTGTTTTATTGAAAAGATTGGAGATTTCATGACAAAACCACATTTGGTGATTGTATACTTGCAACCAAGGTCTTCAATCTGTATTCAAGTTGACTCATGAGCCGATTTCTAGTTTTAAAGGAGTTCGACGTCCAAGTTGTAAACAAACCAGTTTGTTTACAAACAGTGGTCGGCAAACTAGTTTTATTCCTTCGTGAAGGTGGCAGCACCAGTAGCGCCCCGTGATCGTCAATCTGAACGTCAGAGAACGATTCGTACCAGCATCGTATCGCTGATGTATATCGGACAGCGCCATATTGCTCCGGGATCTACTTCTTCGGTCATGCTCGACAAGACTGTTCAAATCTATCGATCTGAATGATCAAAGTTACCAATTAGGGGTTGTGAGTGTTGCTACACATAGAACAAGTCGCCCAAGGGCGATGCGCTCAGCTGACATGTGAATTTGATTGATGAAGCAGTTCTCCAGTTATGGAACAGAATGCCCCATCCATGNCTAAAGCCGTAACGCCGGCGTGTAGCGACAACCGTAACCACCCCGCCTGACCAAACTACGTTATGCCCCCCATCAACCATATGGCCCGCCTACGGTTGGAGCAAATATATCACGCGCACCCGCAAAGCAACGCTTACCCGAGGTAACAGATCCTGTCCCTTTGGCTGGCCAAACTCGTTCGCCCGCAATATTGCTAGGTGCACCAGGATACGCAAGTTTAGCATGCTATTTTCTCTTTCTGCCAATGTAAGCATCTCATCATGCTTAGTTCCGGTTAACTGAAGAAACGCATCAGCTAACTCTGAAGCCGGGACATCCTCCAGCCTTGTATCGGACGCCAATCTGGCGTACTCCTTCGGGGGCTCGACCATAGCCTTGAAGGCTGATAGCAAAGGGAGCAAATTGCTCCCTACCAGGGAGTGTTTCCTGTTTAGGGTCGTGGGCAACACCATCTGCAACAGAACACGACACTTAAATCGTCACCAAACCATTGGGCATGTCCGCCCCAACCCGTGTGGCCCCTGCCCACGAGTGGCAAACCCTCACAAATGCCCCTAAAAACGACCTCTGGTGTTATTAACCCCATTAATAAGGAGTCATTTCATAGAACAGTGACAAAATTAAAGGGATGCCAGGAATATGCACTTTTATGGACCTTACCTTTCCCGCTTACTCCCAGCTTCACGACTTTGATCACACCAAACGAAAAAGCAAATGTTCACTTCAGTCCCGTGTGCTAGCAAAGACCAACCACGACCTAATAGTATACCGATTACGAGAAAAAGGATTACCGCAGCGATTAACCACGGCGCCCTCACCTCTGACTACACTTACGCAATCACCTGCAGTGTAATAGCGTGTATAATCTTGGACGCTCAGCCAAGCGCACCTTGTGTACAGGGCTTTCAATAGCGTGCGTATGGACGTATTTTACGCACTGAAATCTCAATTTACGCACGAAAGGAATAGCAGTGTTCGTCAAATACGCATTGCCTTGCAATTCAAAGAAGTCAAATACGCTCTAAAATTATTATATGATCGTCGAAATACGCATCAGCATCCCGCTCCTGGCCGTATTGCTGAAACGCCCAACCCCGGCGGCGGGAAGATGTTTCCGTCTTAGTATTATAGCCAAATGATAGCGCACAGCCGCCTGACTTTCTGTTGATGATCGCGTTCATCTCTCCACACAATACACTGATCACACAATGACTCAGCACCAGGCGGCAACACCGCTGACGTCACCATTCATTTTCGTGACTTTTATCATAGCACGTGGCTTTCTGTCTGTTCTGTATGGCGTGGCAGCTTACTCGATCTATTTAAATCTGTGAACATTGTTCCCCGGCCTGTCCCTCGCGAGAAGACTCATTGATTTATGATGTAAGGTACCAACAAGCAAGAGAAAACCAGTGTTTTATTTGAAGTNTTTTTTTTGGACCTTTTTTCAATGACAAATTACGCAATGAAGAAGTGAATCTTGTGCAAAAACAATGATGCCCAGTTGTAGTCAACAAGATTTCTGACCTTATGCAGAAAACCGCATTCAAATTGGTTTGGTGGTTTATGAGATATTTGAGATAATAGGTGTTGATATTAATACGAACAAGACTGTACCTCTGGACAGATGATTTGTTTGTGAGTTTGACGTCGGATAGGGATGAGTCATTTCGATTCTCGGAAGTGGTGACATTGGATAATTTAACAGGAGACCTAGAAGAATAATATATTTTGTTAGTAAAACTGAAATTAAGACCTGAAAACACAGTTATGCATTATGAATGAGAATTATGACTTGACAAATAGAACAAAAAATATGATAATGATAATACTGCAGGTAGCTTAAGAAAGCCCGCAAAAATCTAAAGCAATGAAATGGTAGGTTTAACAGCAGCTTCAAGTCTAGAGTGCTTTCAACAGACATCTGAGAATGGAAAGAGATCTGTGCGTCCTTGAAAGCCTGCAGAGTCCAGAGAGATCTCAGGATGCTCACGGACACGCATCAACTGTCCTAGTACAACCTTGTCTTCATGTATTGCAGACTTGCCCTCATCTGCACCAGCAAGTATTCCAAGCAACTGGTAAAGCTTCTCCGACCTGTCGTGACAGAATGTTGCAGCTGCTAGGGCCAGCAGTGACATACCTCTTGAGCTGATGACGCTGGTCATCGAGAAACGAGGTTGTTGAAAACATCCCACAGCACTTCAGGGTGCCTCCAACACTTTTGAGCTTTAAGTCAGCCTGCTTCGTGACTGGACGACGATTTTCAGTTGGACGTTCCACCATTTGGAACCTTCCTTGACAACTGAACGTAGCGCCCCTAGCGGGACAACTTTGTGTGGGACCATGAGTACCTGCACACGGACCACATTTTTCATTGCATTGATTCGACTAATTTTGTTGGTGACCCCGATTTTTCTGCGGGTTTTTGGGTCTAGCTCCCTTGGGACGATCTTGCTCGGTTTCTGACGAGAGTGGCCAGCATTCACGGCTTGGTCGCCAGGCCTGTTTAGCTTGTCAACCTGGCTATTTACCATTTCGCTTTCCCATGAAAGTTGAACGGCTTGGTCCAACGTGAGATCGGCTTTGAGTTGTAAGTCACGTGACAGTTCTAAATCTGATGGAATGTATGTTTGAACTGACCTACTTCCATGACCTAGCGACCTACTTAAAGACCAGTGGAGCCAAGGTAGTCATGTTTGGTATCAAACTAAAGCTAATGAAGTGTAGGTTTGAACTGACCTACTTCCATTGACCTACCTCATCATGCATCAGTCGAACAGTTTCTTCCATACATCATAAACATGTCAGCTAAGCGTCCAGGCCCATGGCCCTCTTGTTCTCGTCTCCTCTTCTGTGCTGATTTGTTAACACGGCAATGCTGTTTTGCAGCCCTCCATATTCCTGCTGTGATTTCTTTCCTGATCTTGTCGAAACCTTCTTTTTCTTCTGATTATTTCCCAGCTCTACTTCCCCCTTAATTTACGCAGCATATTTCTTCTGGCGAAATGCCCCATTTTCCCGCTCACGGGCAATTTGCAGTTCTGTTCGATTAAGTCTCCTGATTCTATGTCTCTCTCTTTCCCTTGCTTTATATGCAGCCCAGGCTGCAGGATCTTCTTTAAGGGCGATTCCATGAAAAGGTGGACAAAATAAGCAAAAGTTCAGAATGCCCCAATTCAAGTTGTATTGGTCATTTTCATAAGTTGATATTCCCTTCTTTCAGGAATTAAAAGATTTATGATCAAAAAGTCTTGTATATCAATTTTTTAACCCTTTACATGTCGGGGTACCTAATTTAAGTCAAATTCTGTGAATTCTCACTAATCTTTTACCCAGGCTGTCTCCACTGGTTTACTGTTACAGCAACTGTCATTTACCCTGAATAGATAGTGGATAGTAAGATTGTATTGCCACCAGCCATAGATTAAGTTTGGGCCTTTTCCACATTTCAATAATTTGGATTGAAATTTGCGAAGTCACAGTGTCCCGTACGACACCAAAAACTACTATTTATGTCTGTAGCATTTGTTCAGTATGATGTACAACAGTGATAATTAATATTCTCTGAGTGTTAGTCATGAGCAACAATATTATCCATAATTTGTTGAATTTGCTGTCTTGGTTATGATCAGAAAGCAGATAATTAGCTGTCCCGTACGACACTTTTGTCCCGTACGACACCATTGTCCCCTACTATTTTTTTGTTGAAAATAACTTTCAACAGATCTCGGATATTTTATTAGCAGCATATTGTGTGTTGTTGTGTAACATTCTACATTATGCATCAGATTTGAATTTCAGAGTTTGGTCTTGGGAGAAAACATACTTTTTAACTTTAAATGCATTCTGCTGTTGTGGTGTTCATTATTGCTGCTGTTTCAAGAATTTACATAATGTTTTGCTGTTGTTTTAAGTTTAAAATAAAGTTCACTTCACCTGTACAAATATTCCACCTCATATTAAGCTTTGCTTCTACTGGGAACCCATATTATTGCTGCCTTAGTGCGCTGGACAAATGTGTCCCGTACGACACTTTTTTGCTTGTCCCGTACGACACCACACATTTTTTAGCTTAGCTACACAACCAGAAGCAAGAAAAGGGAAAGTGAATGTCAGTTAGCTAGAGGATCTACTATGTGATATTATATGGTTCATTTGAAGTCAGTTGCTATAACCAGTTCACAGACTTTTTCAGATATATAATGCAAGGTCAAAACTGCTGTCCACTTTGATGTCCCGTACGACACCGAACATTTCTTTTAATTACTGATCAGTCAAACAATTAACATTCCAAGTGTTGGTGTCCCTGTGTACCTCTCCTATTTCTACATCCCTGCAATACATTTAATCCCAACTTTCTCAAAAGATCTGGGTGGGACAGGAGAAAAACTACTCCAAATGTCCCGTACGACACCTCATGGAATCGCCCTTAAGCTTTGCTCTTTACCGCTTCATGGCAGCGGCAGCATAGGTGTTCTCTTTCGCTCCATCCTCAGCAACGTGAAGGTATCAAACAATTCCTCTGATATCTCCCATGCACTTCCAAGGTTGGAAAACGCAGCTCGAAATTTACTGTTTGATCGCATTTTGTCCATTGGTCCTGTTTTGCATCGCCCAACAAAGGAACGTACAGTGTCACATCCAGAGTATCCAAAATGAAATGTTCCATGGAGTATGTGCTCATTTTAGGTCCACGAAAATGCCAAAAATTTACATGCATGATCAAGGTATGTCGGCCGGATTCTATAGAGGTTCTTCACTGACGTCACACGGCCGCCATACTGGCCGTCAAAATGAAGCCAGGATGCTGCCATCTTGTTCTCGGTTCAAAAGTTTAGCGGCACGTACAGACCACAGGGAGCATACAACTCAACAAATCCCTTTGCCTCTCACAGTTTCTGAGCATAAGTAGTTGGTCTGGTGTGAAAACCGTGTTGAAAACAAAGCGAATCATCCATACGGCTTGCTGTAAACAGTGCAGAAGAGGTCCGATGAATGCCGACAACGTACAAACCACGTCAAAAACGCTGTGTTGGTGCTGTGACGTTGCGTCATTTGACGGCCAATATGGCGGATATTTGGAGCTGTGACGTCACGTGAAGAACCTCTATACCCAGAGTTGTTCCCAAGTTTCAGCAGTTCAGTGGTGTTTACTGTGGTCACACCAAACCAAAGATGCAAAATTTGTTCGCTGCCAAGAAAATAACTTCAATGTATTAACATTCAACATGTTCAAAGGCCACACCAAATCTGCCAAAGACGTGCTTCAAAGAAAATGCTGTGTGGCAGCCGCTATTGAGAACTCCAGTAGTTTTTGGGCGTCGCTGTAGTTAACTCCAGTTATTGGCCGCAGCTGCCGTGACGGTCGACGCACGTTTCTGGTGTGACTGGTCCTTTACTTCTCGAGAGCGTACTGACCAATACACATTTCAGAAAGTAGTACAACAATAAAACCAATATATAAACCCTTAATAACTATAAACGTCTGGGTGCATTGGATCACCACATTTTTACGCCCTACCATCAGTGCGTGAGAGTCACTATTTAAAGGAGGATCGTGCTTTAATGGTGCATCGACACACTGATGAAGCAGCGCCAAAGCGTGGTGATGAAACGCACTGATCATAGTAGTACTGTTGGTGGTAAAATGTGTTCCCCTTGATATGACGTTCCTGAGTAAGACAGTTTTCCCTTTGGTAAGGTACTTTAGTGAGTTTCGTCGTAGATGTTGAGACGTGCTGAGTGATTTTTGATCCTCTAGAGCGATGTGCCACATCAACGTTTTGATTGGATGCATTAAAGAACTGCTTCTTTTCTGAGCAGTAAGAGCCCAACAACCTTTGCTCGAAATGGTTTTGGAACAGTTCCATGCGTCTGCAGAAGTTTGTGCATCTTATCTGAAGTAAAATATTATCAAATATGAACACCGTTCATTGATCATCCTATGGTCTCTCATACATATTTACTCTCTTACTTCAGCCAACTAGTGTATTAAAATGTTAGCAGGTTTTGTCTGAAATCCAATACATGAAATAACAAAAAAAAAATGATAAATGGACGACAGGTGCTAATTAGACTTACAGTGAAATAGAAACCATCAAAGCAAAGCATCAAAGCACCTGTCCAGTTACCAAGAGTACAATGAGAGTCAATAATAGAACACTCTGTACACTTAATGAAATCAGCATTGTCTGCATAGGGCCATGCCCTCAAAATTATTGTCGGGCCACAGTACTGCTCCCACGATACTTGCACTCTGGTGTATGATCAAACATCAAAGTTGGGCTATGATTCAGCCTCAGCCCATTACTGGTACCTCCTCCAATGCAGATGCAAATCCCAGAACGTCCACAGGTTTAGTTCTTGTCAAACCTGAAAAAAGTCAATATATTACTTGCAATGCAAATGTACACTCTGTAAAATGCTCCTTACTGATTCAAATATACCTATGATTTTCCACCACTGGCAACAAGCTTTTCTAATGTTGAATAACAGAAGATACATGTATCTAGGGCTGTCTTTATTTGGTACATGAATATCTGAATATAAAGTGCTGCCACAACGATGAGCTGATGTTTATAAATCTTTATTAATATCAAGGTAATATTCTTATTACAGGTCGTTAGTTTAAGGGGGTACAGAAAAGCAAAACAATGCTTAACCGACATGCATGCAATAATTGTGGTGCTCACTTTCCAACAATCAAATAAACTTGTATAGAGGAAAGCCTACAGTAGGCTTAGGCCTTGGCCTCGGAACCGAACGTGATTGACTTGGTGGGACGGGTGGATGTCCGACCTCATGCAATCAATGAAGCGTCCTCACCTGTTATGCCCCTGCCGATACTCCTACTGTCCCCTTCAGTTTGTCCCGTCGAGGACATGGATATGGAGGATGACCTGCTTACATGCTGTTTCCACTGCAGCCAGTTGTAGGCCTACCACCGCTGATGTTGCCGGTGCTGCTGTTCGTCGTGTAGTATGTAATGTCACACTTCCATCCACCTGGGGGTTCAGTAAATATGTCTTCCCTGATGGGAACTGCCACCCACGATCCCGCTCACGATCCATGATGTGGACCTCTCCATAAACTTCAGCCAACAGGCCGATTCGCCGAACTGTCTTCTGAAAACCTCGAGCCGCAGCACAAGCCCCCGTCTTCTTGGTGGTACAGTGTACTTCCTTCTCGTTAAAGTGAAGAACCCTCAGCCATTTTTTTTTCTGTATGGCAACAGCCAGCTGGCCAGGATTTCTCATATACCTACAATCCACAACAGCTCTGTCCATGGTCAAGCCTTGGGCCTTATGGACCGTAATTCCATATATAGTCTTAGAGGAGTCTGAATCCTGTGTCCTACTTCTCGTCTCAGTAAGGGGCAGTAGTCCGAAAAGTGCACGCCGTGGATGGTGGTGATGCTGTCCACCCCTTTAAACTTCACGTCAGCCTCTTTCTCTCCAAGTGCTTTGACGACACCGATTTTACCATTCACAAATGTGTATTAGTGAGATTTTGCAAAAGCATTACGCATGCACCAATTTTAAGGTGAATTTTCTCATCGACGCGAATGATGCCCTTGGTGTCCCCAACATCCTCTTCGTTGTAGACTAGCTGATACCTGTGCTCCGCACGGGTGCAGACATTGCTGTTATGGCGTTGGTGTGGAAGTTCGTAGGATTTCCTTGTATACAACATTTGGTGTGCTGTATTGTCCTTGATTGGCTGTTGGTTCAATTTTGACATTAATGCTATTGAAAGTTCTTGCTCGTGAGAAGGCCACGTACAACTGTCCATGAGAAAAAACTGGAGCTAGAAGGTAGATGCCTAGTTTGTGAAATGTTTGTCCCTGTGACTTGTTAATGGTCATAGAATAGGCCACTCGCATTGGAAATTGTACTCTTTGCAAGGTGAATGGTAAGTTGGCATTTGAGGGTGCTAACTTTATCCGTGGTATGAGGACTCCTTTACCCTGATGGATATCGTTTCCTGTCAGTATTTCTGCATCGAGAACATTGTTGTGGAGGCAGTGAATGAATAGTCTGGTTGCATTGCAGAGTCCTTTCTGTATGTCAAGATTTCGCAACAACATGATGATGGCACCTTCTTTTAACATTATTAGGCGATGAGGCGCATCCCTGTGGGAGTAATGGAATTGAGGAATTCTTGAGGATAATATTGTCTGCTTCTTCTTCAACATCACAGATTGCTTTATCTGCACTGAGATAGATCCGCTCCTGGCCTGGTAGTTTCTTTATCACCATATCGTTGAGTTGCAAGGTAGGTGTCGTTGGTGGGTGTAGAAGGTAGTTGTAATAACCTGGACGCTGGAGTCTGGACTCTGGACCCTGGACGCTGGATTTTGCATCATTGGATTGAACCGCCTGGATTTCTTTCTAAAATAATTTTTGGTTCCAGTAATCATGGACAGATGGCACTGACAGGCGTGGCGTTGCTGTTTTCTGTTAGTGATACACCTACAGGCCTCCGTTGCCATACACATAAGGAATGTGGAGTCTCCCTGGCCCATGTGGCTTTGATTCTTTTTGAAGCGCGCCTCTAATGACCATGTCCATGAACCTGTAAACTTGTAAACATGTGATGGCAGTATCAAGTGATGCTGGGTGATCTCAGTGTGTAAGATGTGAAGAATCTGGCTCATAGGCCTATTATAGTGTACTGTACACTACGAGTACCGGCCTTGGGTATGTTGCTGGTCTTGTGGTATTTGGTACTTGGTACTCGTTACTTGGTATTTAAAAGATGACTGAAGAAATTCAGAAGAAATGTGTCATTTCCTTTTCCACTGTACAGGTATGCCTATGTACAGAGGGTGTTGTCGCCAAACCTCGACGAATGTGGGTGATTTCTGAATTACGGGTTGGTTCTAAACCTGGCACAAATTTAATGATTGAAGAATCATGAGATGGTGCTTTTGCAATTGCACCCTCAGTATCGCAGAGTTCCTTTGCCTTCTTGGCAATGCCGTCAATCACCAGTTGAGCCAAATTAACGTCTCTAAGCTTTTCACTAAAACCATAACAGTGGCTGTGGCTGAAGGTCGCATTTGGGTTTTTGGCGTGTGCATGAAGTTCGGACAAGGACAGCTTTGCCATGTTTGCAGCACTCTTCAACCATGCATCTCGATTTTTTGCAGGCATGTCAATTAAACTCTCTCGGAAAAGAATGGGGCGAAAGGTGTCTCTAATGCACAGATAGCCCGATGCACCTGCATAGGCTTTTCGTACAATCCTATTGTTGAGCATGAATAAACCCCCTTATTGACTTAACAAAAGCGTAAAGCCCAGATTCACGCCTTAAGCCTCGCTTATGTCGCCCTTACGTACAGTCAGAACTAGTTGGCAACTGATAATCGTCGCGTAGTTGGAACTAATTAGTCACAACCTCTTAGGTGACATAAGCTCTCGGGCGTCAGCGAGTAACTAGTTGCAAACTACAAATATCCAGATCCAGAAAATCGCACGTGTTCAACTTCAGCACGTTTTACTTAAAATCAAAAGAAATCAGTGTCGACATACGCACTCAAAAGACGGCGATAAACTAGTTCCAGGTAGTTGCGACCGATCGGTATTTTTCTAGTCGGTGGTGACATAAGTTATCAGTTGCAACTTGTTGACGCTATTTCTATCACAGCGTAGGGCAACATAAGCGAGGCTTTAGCTGCCACGCTTGAATTTTGCGATTCATGGCCTCGGATGCATTTGTATAAAACCGCTTCGGGGGATATCCAAGACCTGCCCTCATATTCTGGGTTTGTTTGAACATCTTGAAGACTGGCATAGGTGTGAGCGTTTTAGACAGTTTTCTACAACGGCTGTTCGTGGTTGTCTTGGTAAGACAGGGACGACCTGGCGGAAATCACCACCCATCACGAATACTTTGCTGCCGAAAGGTACTTTTAGTCAGGTCAATATATGGAAAATACCCCCTCAACCCCCAAAAAATTGCTACAAAAGGTTTTTCAATTGATTCTGGTAGGTTTTAGTGCACTTTTTAACATACTAAAAGTTTACCAAAGTTGGACGCCCGGAAAAGTGTTTTTTTCAAGATGGCGCCCAAGATGGCTGCCGAAACCTCTGAATGGCTATAAGTCTGTAACTATCAACTCAAATTTGATGATCTTAGTGTCTATCCCTAGGTTTTCAGGGGCAAGGAACACAATAAAACAATAAAAAACAATGTTGGCCCATTACGTAACACGGAAATCCAATATGGCGTCAAACATGGCCGCCGACACCTCTGAATGGGCATAAGTCTGTAACTATTAACTCAAATTTGGTGATCTTGGTGTCTATCCCCATGTTTTTGGGGGCAAGGAACACATTAAGACCATTAAAAATGACATTGGACCATTACCTAACAGGTAAGTCCAATATGGCGTCCAACATGGCCACCGGCACCTCCGTATAGCCAACTGTTCATCATTCAAATTTGATGATCTTTGTGTCTATTCACAGGTTTATGGAGGCATGGAACACATTAACACAACTTTGGATGTCACTGAGCTATTGAATCATTATGAAATTCAATTCATGACCATCAACTGTCAACCATCACCTATTACGCAAACACCTTTGTCCATAAAATAAGTTTTAGAGCGTTCAGTTTTGAGTGTCATCCTCCTCCTCAGTATCGACCTCTTGAGTGTTGTTTGGATTGTCACAGTTTTCGGTTTGGCAAGGGCCACATGCAGCAGTGCAAGGGAGTCCATAGCGTCTGCAGCTGCATCGGGAGGATTTGCATCCTCCCAAACAGTTGCAATGGATAATTTTCAAAAGTTAGCGGTTAGTCAGGTCCGTGGTCAGGCGCAGCATTATTTTCGGTCATAATTGGAATTAACTGATCGTTTTCCTGCTTCCATCTCCATTCAGTTGGGTTCATTTCATTTGCCATGCCCATCCATACCATAATTTGGAAGTACACGCATTGGCTGGGCTATGGAATCTTGTGGCAGGGGAAGTTGAGGGAAGCCTTTCAGGAGTGACAAATGCTTTAGCAGTTGCCACTTTCTTGGTGAAAATGATATGGAGCAGCGATGACAGCGTATCATTAGACTTGCCACCAAAGAGACCAACCATCAGGTCTTTGCCCAGTTTCGATATGTCCTCTTGAGATTTGTTTTGAAGGGTGAATGCACTAGCACAGGGCCTCATGACAGGATCAGATTTCACTAATTTCTGGAAGGCTGACTTTTTTCCGATGCAGAAAATCCCTCAGTCCTATCATTCAGTCACCATGGGATGCAGAAGTTGATACTGTTAAGGCCACTGTTGAACGATCCCGTCATTGCACCACAACGTTGGTCGGTGAGGATACAGATTTGCTGATCTTGCTCCTTCATTACTCCAGAACAGACAATGATGTCATCTATTTCCGTTCTGACGCAAACAAGCAGTCACAAGAACACAGAGTGTATAACATTAACCTGTTGAAAGAAATTTTAGGAGAAATCTGATCCTGTCATGAAGTCCTGTGAATCCAACTGAATGGGTGAAACGATCAGTTAATTCCAATTATGACTGAAAAGAATGCTGCGCCTGACTAACTTTTGAAAATTATCCATTGCAACTGTTTGGGAGCATACAAATCCTCCCGATGCAGCTGCAGACGCTATGGACTCCCTTGCGCTGCTGCATGTGGCCCTTGCCAAACCGAAAACTGTGACAATCCAAACAACACTCAAGAGGTCGATACTGAGGAGGAGGAGGATTACACTCAAAACTGAACGCTCTAAAACTTATTTTATGGACAAAGGTGTTTGCGTAATAGGTGATGGTTGACAGTTGATGGTCATGAATTGAATTTCATAATGATCCAATAGCTCAGTGACATCCAAAGTTGTGTTAATGTGTTCCATGCCTTCATAAACCTGTGAATAGACACAAAGATCATCAAATTTGAATGATGAACAGTTGGCTATATGGAGGTGCCGGTGGCCATGTTGGACGCCATATTGAACTTACCTGTTAGGTAATGGTCCAGTGTCATTTTTAATGGCCTTGATGTGTTCCTTGCCCCCCAAAACATAGGGATAGACACCAAGATCATCAAATTTGAGTTAATAGTTACAGACTTACGGCCATTCAGAGGTGTCGGCGGCCATGTTTGACGCCATATTGGATTTCCGTGTTACGTAATGGGCCAACATTGTTTCTTATTGTCTTAATGTGTTCCTTGCCCCCGAAAACCTAGGGATAGACACCAAGATCATCAAATTTGAGTTAATAGTTACAGACTTATGGCCATTCAGAGGTGCCGGCGGCCATGTTTGACGCCATATTGGATTTTCGTGTTACGTAATGCGCCAACATTGTTTCTTATTGTCTTAATGTGTTCCTTGCCCCCGAAAACCTAGGGATAGACACCAAGATCATCAAATTTCAGTTGATAGTTACAGACTTATGACCATTACAAAGGTTTCGGCGGCCATCTTGGGCGCCATCTTGAAAAAAACACTTTTCCGGGTGTCCAACTTTGGTAAACTTTTAACGTCCCGACCTGAAATTTCGCCAGCGGTATGACGTCGAAATTTTGACGTTAATCACCCAGAGGGGGCCTAAAATTTCGCCAATTTGCGAATTATCTGAGTTTTCTTTTAAATGTGATGGTTATTCTTTTGAATAACGCGATACGATTGCAGTATCACCTGTATTAGAGGCACTCTGTAAAACTAAGGTCAATTGATTGGTACATAACCCGAGTATCAGCCGTCGCAAGTTGGCACCCGTGCGAAAGGCAAAACTCAAGCACCGCGCAAACAAAACACCCACCAAAGGGGGTTCTGCAATTTCGCCAATTTCATTTTAAAGGAGAAAAAAATATGAAAAACCCAATGTTTTCTTAAATACGTGGAAACAATGTCAACTTTGGGTTACACTTTAGGTTCAGTCACATTTCAAGGTAAATCAATGAAGGTGGGACGCAGGACAGCTGGACTGAAACTGCCTGCCGTTTTCTTTCAAATTCGTCGTAAGCAGCAATTGAGCGACATGAAACTTGTGACGCACACAATTGACGGAGATTTAAACTGAAGGTGATGAACAGATTTCAATAAGAAACTGAGAAAACATAAAGTGGATCTGCCTCTTTTACATCGTGCAAGAATTTGTGTCGCTGATGACACAGACTTTCAACAATGCAGGCGACAACCGAAAAAGTGCCGATTTTTTGCGCGCGTGACGTCATCGTGACGTTGGCGGAATTTCAGGTCGGGACGTTAGTATGTTAAAAAGTACACTAAAACCTATCAGAATCAATTGAAAAACCTTTTGTAGCAATTTTTTGGGGGTTAAACTGTATTTTGACCTGACTCAGGGTTCGTACACCTCCTGTATCCCAAATTTCCAGGACATTTCCAGGACTTTCCAGGGCAGGAATGGCAAAATTCCAGGACACTTTTCGGCATGGAAAGCAAGATACTGACAGAGTTTTTTCGGACCTTACATCCCAAAGATAATGTCTGTCAATGTACCTTATCCACCTTGCAAGAAATTGAGACCAACTACACATATCTAATATAAATAAAAAATGTTTATTTTTACAAATACCTCATATAGCATATTGCACAAATGATGATTTGGTAAGAACTTGTCAGGAACAGTTGGTAAGTAACAGAGTACAGTATCATTTTGTATGGTCATCACAGAGCAATCCTTATTCAATACATGCTACATATACTTAGTACTATTATACATGTACTGGCTATTCATAAGCCAATAGGCCCTACACAAGGCTGTGTTAATAAATTAAAGCCTGGTGGTGGTAAAGGAATGATATTCATGCGCTACCTAATTAAATACCGGTACACTAGATTCATGATTGTGTTTGTACTTTTCACAAATATCTCATACATGTATGATATCAAAAATGATGATTTGGCAAGAACTTCAAAGCTCAGGAACAGTTGCCATGGTAACACTAAACAGTGTACTAGTACAGTAGAAAAAATAATTAAATTCACAGAGCAATCCTTGTTCATTACATGCTACTAGCTGTTACAGTTCATAAGACTAAGCCAATGACACAAGGCTCTGTTGAATTAAAGCCTGGTGGTTAAAGGAATGTTAGTACATGTACAATGTAGACATGAAATTCAAGCAGACTTCAACTCTGACAATTTCTCATTCAGTTTTGCATCAAGTTCCTTAACTTTCGCCAGCTTTTCTTTGGATGTATTCCTGTGGCTGTTCGATTTCGCAATCAAATGTCTAACTTCCTTTACAGTGTTTACAGTCTCTGCTTTCTCAGCAAGTTCATCTGCAGACTTCGCAAGGGAAGTGGCATCAGACTCCAATCGTCTTTTCTTTGACTTCATTTCCTCAATCTCATCCATTATTCCCTTTCTCTTTCTAGAATTTTGATCCGACTCTGCTGCAGCCTTTCTTCTTTGCTGGTCCAGATAGGCCATGTACCTCTGTCTGGCACCGGCAGCACCCATGACCATTTTTTTGTTGATGAGCACATTGATTGAACCACCCACAGACTTAATGTGGTCCAGCACAAGCCTCTGTGCAATGAAAGTTCTCTCCTGTATGTTGTCTTCTGCGATTTCTTTGTTAAAAGAGAATCCTCTCTCAACAGTAGCCTGTCCGTGGGACAGTAGCAGAAGATCCTGCACCACAGACCACAGTTTTTCATATTCATTTCTGCCATGCATGAGTTCGTGGAAGAGTACATCGATGCGATCACATTCCTGGGTTGGGCGAAAGTTTTGAAATCTACCACTGTTCTCTGGAACATCCTCATCCAGAAATGCAATATATTGCATCCTCAGTGTATCACAGTTCAGTTCACTTAGTTTCTTGTCTTCAACAAGACACTTCATCACTTGGCCGAATTTCTCCACACAGCTGTCACGATGTTTGATCATCTCTCTTGGATCGAAGCATTTCATGGCCTGCACAAGCGTGTACTTCATTGGACATTTATCAAGAAGTTTTGTGATCATCTTAACCACACCTGTCTTGAATTCTGCACGAATTTCCAAAGCACTTCTTTCACTAACTGTCTTTGCTTAACACAGTTTCTTCAAAAGTTCCTCACTGCTGAACCCAATGTCTACCCGATGGTGAACACAAAGATTTTCAGATTTTGTGACATCGATTCGGGCTAGTCCATTTGTACTTCCACCATTTGACTTCAGAATTTCACTTCGAACAATTCGAGTCATGAGTCCTTTAACGAGCTTGTATAGATCCTCAGCCAGGAATGGAAGCATTGGCCTGTCTGTCTGGTAAACTGTCAAGAAGGGCGTCACCTGTTTAGCCAGAGAAACGAAGGCATGCATCTTGACCTCAAGGGATGGGTCCTTCAACATCTTCTGCACTGTATCATAAGACTGCGTCTTTGGATTCTTAACAGTCTTTTGCTCAACAGCCTTACAATACTTCCTCAACTGTGGTATGATTTGTAGACAACGTTCAGCCACAGGTACATTCTCCAGCCAGCGATGCTTACAAAACTTGAGCGGGAAAATATTCGTGCCTGTAACTGTCTGAAAGTCCTCACGTCGAGCTGGAGTGTCATGAAAGAGCGTGTAACACGAAAAAAAGAAACGATCCAGCTCCCATCCAAATGCAGAAGCAGCATCCTTGAAAGCTCCATGTACGATGTGGAGACCACAGCTCCCGATATTCACAAACGATCCATCACACGTGTCTCTGACATGTTCTCGAAGCAGGCGTACAAACTTCCAATTGACGTTTGGTCCATCCATTGAAACCTGAAATGACATATAAAAGACTGTCTGAGAATTGTGAATTATCAAGACAAAAAGCAGTAAACAAATGTAACATCAATCAATACATGCAAATAATTTACAGTACAACAATAACAGCAACCATTTTGAGGTTATTTTCAGAATAAATCTGAACAAGATTAAAATTAATACTTAGTAGATCAGGAAAGTAGCTTACCTGAAACAGCCTTTTTCTATTAAGCATCTCTGTTGACTCCAAGAAGTGGTCCAGCAGAAGCTCCGACTGAGCATGCCCCATGAAGCTTGAATTCAAGTACCGTGTCTTGACTTGATTGTGGTCCCAGTACCGAACATGGACATCAAGCTGTTTCCTCTTTGTTATCTTATTCAACGACTCATCGAAGAGAAGAACATAGTTCTGTTTGTTCACAGACTCCTTCAGAATGTCCAAAAAGTGGGGTGCCAAACCAAAACAACACAAATAGGCAGTCTTTTTCTCCCCACAAGAAAACCGCTGAGCAATCTTAGAATCCGGGAACATTTTCTGAAATGTCTTGTCAATCCCCTCATTAGAATGATATGAGCTATGGTGCTCAATGCTCCTCAGTGTCCACAAAATCTCTGCCTTAATCACATCTTCTGTCACCACAAAAGATGAAAGGCCAGTTCCACAAGGACTGTGCAATGCATCAGTATCTGGGCATGTTGCCAAGGGAAGAGTTCCTTGACCTTGGCCTATAATACCAGTAGGCTTACCGATTGGGACTACTGATCCATTCGTATTCGATCGATTTCCTGTGCCTGTGGATTTGAAGAAATCCGAAATCGGTCCTATCGTTCCTGCATGAGATGACAGTACCTTCGACAGCAATGAGCGATGTTTTTCACCTTTGTTGTGACTCCGAACCGCTGCTTCACCCATGTTAGAAATGTCAAACGATTTCTTACACACACGGCATCTGGCGTTGTGCTTGTTGGAAACATCCCGTTCGATCCAGTCCTTGTAATTATCGTTAGATATCCAATGCTCCTGAAAACTACAGGTTCCCGGCTGCCGTGGCATACTTTCTTGTAACTCTATCCTTCCTCCACGAAAATCGATCAAAATTACGACGCAGTTGATGCAGTGCACACGAAGTTGAAACAGATAACTGAAGAAGCTTCCTTGCGACGCCATTTTTATGGTCACAACAGAGCATGCGCTTACGTCAATCTCGGCACCAAACAGCCAAGCGACGCTCGTGCGATAATCAGGTTGCAATAATCAGAACAAATCAGAACAAATAAACTCAGAACGAACAAGAAAAGAATTATAATTTATTGGTTGTAATTGCCTTTGTTTCACTGAGTAACCAATTTAGAGGTGTTAATTGGCCACCCATCGATGACCCATCGACACATTTTTGAGCAGCTCAAGATGTTGAGTAGATCGAGTGGGGCAATTTGTTCCGGTCATGGGACAAGGTTGATTATTCAGTTAGGGCAGTAGTCTGAATCACGTGAACCGGCTTGGACAAAATGGCGGCAGTTTTTTCTTTATTGACAAGCGACTCGATTTTCCATGACAATTCCATGACATCAAGGCAATTTCGCCGATTTTCAAGGGTTTCCAGGCCTGGATTTTGTTAACTCGAAATTCCATGACATTCCAGGTTTTCCAGGAGGCGTGCGAACCCTGCTGACTATTATAGGGAGGTGCGCCTTATGTATGGATTTCATCAGAGATTTTGGGTGAAATTGGGGGTGCGCCTTATAGTCAGGTGCGCCCTATAGTCAGGAAATTACGGTACACTTTCATAATCATGGCCATACAAAAAAACTTTAATTTAGGCTACATAAAAAAATCTTTAGTTTAGCATCATCGCCCGCCTCGAATTTTCTCGCCACCTCAAAATTTATTTTTTTTGGGAAAAAAACTTTTTTTTCAAAAAAAATTTTTTTTTTCAATTTTTTCTCACATTATAATGTTCTCTGTCAAAAAGTGTGGTTTCTTGTCTACACATGCCTTTTCCAGGGTGACTCAGATATTTTTTTGAATAAAAACCTTTTTCGAGTTAATACTAAGGATTTGTCTATTGTATGGTAAATGGTGCAGTGCTTCCTTCCAAGCTCTCTTTCGATGATCACAGTACAGTATTAAAAAAAAAACAAAAAAAAACTCCTCCCTCCTCACTTTTTACAAGTTTGACTGATGCTAAACTAAAGATTTTTTTTATGTGGCCTTAGCAACAGTCATAGGCCTAGGCCTACTTGTAAAAAGTGAGGAAGGAGAAAGGGTTTTTCTTTTTTTCTTTTATTTCTCATACACTGTCATACTGAAATGTGATCATAGGAAGAGAGCTTTGAAGCATTGCAGCTTTAATCATACAATGGACGAACCCTTACAGTGAACGACAAATTGGTTGTCCGGGCGCCCGGGACAACTGATTTTCCCAAACGGACAAGCCATTTCCTCCAATCAGTTGTCCGTGGACAACTGCCCTGAGAGCAGCTTTATCATGCAATGCTTTCATCTAGGCCTACGGGCAATCAACGTTTGATGCGGACAACCAAATTCTGGAATTCAGGTTGTCCGTGGACAACCAGCAAAAAAAATGATTTGTCGTTCTCTGCCTTAGGAACTCAAAAAGGTTTTTATTTCAAAAAGTAGCCTACAAATACGAGTCATGGCCCAATTGAGGATCGTCAGAGTTTGTTGTAAAATGGTAAAAATAGGAGGAAAAAATTGAAAAAAAATTTTAAAAAGATTTGAGGAGGCAAGAAATTTCGAGGCGGAAGGTTGCACGATGCTTAAGATTTTTTTATGACGCGGCCTATGGAACAAACCGTGTTAAAATTGGCCAGAAGTACATGTAAGTATCACTATCAGGTGTAGATAAACTAACGTCTATGACTGTAACTGTAAGCTATGTCTTTCACCTTAGAAACCTGTTATTACTTCATGCCCTCTATCATGTTAAGACGTGAGTGGGTTAAAAAGACAACAACAAAGCCACGTGGTAAGCCGTCCAACAACTGGTTCTAAAATTTCACTATGGCAGCAGGGGGTGAAAATTAGGCCTCCCACCACTTTAGAAGAATTTACGGCTTTACGGTATCTAACATCCCTAAAATTTAAAAACAAAAAATTCAAGAGAAATGAACAAATCGATCGCAGACAAAAACCAGCGTTTTTTTGGTGCCGCCGCCACCACCAANTGACTCTGTCTGCGTGCGTGCAGCAGTGCAGACGGCTTCGATCGCACGATTTAGCGCCATAATGAGTTCCACGACATTTGTGCATATATACAACGTATTAAGCCGAGGAAATCAAATTTCTATCAAGATACGGACCTTATATTTACTGTACATCCACTAAACTAACAATCAAAGCATGTATCCCTGCAGAAATCGGTGTTGTATTCGCAATGTTTTTGAAGCTGCTCTGACCTTCCGCCATGTTGCTGCTGATATTGAAGAAGTCACGTGATTTGCGTCCCAGATTTTCTTGGTTTGACCTAGTTCTGAGAAAAATGTGTTTTTTAAAATTCAAGGGAGAGTCTAATATTTATATTGTAGTTCAAAAGGAGCACCATACTGTGGTTTATAACTACAATACTTGCTAGTCGATATCACACTTGTGATAGCTGAAGAATCTTGCAAAAACTTTGTTCTGTTGCAATTTGGTTGAAGTCATGTGACATGGATTGTGTACAAAATGGCGGCCGCCAGTGTAGTCATGGGGCACAATGCTCTCTCTCTCCCGGTTTTAAATGACTTTTAAATCCTGCAGATATGAATTTTAAGCTCCCGAATGGGCATATTCTGCAATGGTATGGATATGGGTTTTATTTCTGATGTAACAACATATGTCTAAAGTTACAGTTTCTCGAGTTTTTGGTGATTTGATTGAATCAATAGGCCTAGGCCTATAGCCGATGCCTATGCTGCTATAGGCCTATTCAATGTAGCCTGTAGGCAGGTAGGCCTCAGCGAAGCCGCAACTCAACCCAACTCTCTCACTCTCAGTCTCAGAACTGCATGCAAGTCAAGTGCAAGCGCACAGCACAGGACGGTGTTTGTCCAGAGAACTTCGAGTAGGCCTATAAACATGTACAGACCATGTACACTTAGGCCTACCGGTACACCTGTGCATGTGCAAGACTAAGACAAGAGCACGTTGCAAGGCAAGGCTGACTGGCTGGCTCACAGAGTCACAGAGTGGCTGCAGATGAGACAGGCCTAGCCCTCATCCATGACCATGGGCAAGCCTGAAAGGAAGCTGTCATCGTTGGTAGTAACTAGGCCTACAGCTACACAACACACATACAGTTGTATATGTGATGACATTGATGTCATACCGGTAGCTAAGTGCCTATTATTGAGTATTGTAGGCCTAAGCCAAAACTTGCCCAAAAAAACAGGGTTCTTCCCCCATAAAAAAGTCATAAAATAAGGCCTAAAAAAGTCGCAAAATTTTGTGAAATGTGTACTAAAAAGCATTAAAAAGTCGTAAAATATTGTATCAACTTGTTATTTTTATAGATTCACTGATTAGTAATTGTCCAACCTTTGGGTTCATCTGCCTAAATAATGACCAGGGTTTTCACCAGGATTTTCAAGGGGGGAGAAAAAAAATTCAAAAAAAAAAAGTTTTTTTTGTTAAAAATGGCCTCCAGAGTCATTTTTTACACTCCCCCAAAAAATGCAAAATTAGTCTTCCTTCTGCAGGAAAATTGCATTTGAATTGAAATGTAAGAAATTAAAGAAAAACACTACTGAAGTGAAAATAGTGATATTTGAAAAAGGTTAGTCTGCAAACTTGAGCAGGGATATCCCCTCCTTGAAATTTTTGTGGAGGGGATCATCTCCCCTCTCCCCCTCTGGCGGAAACACTGACCCGCAATTTCTCAAAACAACGCTGAGAATTCAGCTATTTTTAGATTTATTGGGGACCAGATGGTCATTAAGTAAAGATAAGATAAGATAATCTTTATTTAATGTCGGTACATACTGCAGAGGCACAAAGTTTTTCCACCGACTAACATGAAATAAAAGTAAATTAAGATAACAAAATGATAACTACAGAAAATGACGACTTGGCCGAAGGCCTAGCACCATGAAATTGCACCCGAGCTGAAAATACACAATCATCTACACAGCGCAATTGCACTCTTCACCATCCCACATGTCCCAGCTATTCAGCAGAGACCTGAATTCACTGTATATGGAGTACAGGCTCGGAGATGCTCAGCTGGTAAACTATTCCATATTCTAGCTGCTTCAAAAGTGAAACTTCTGCGACCATATCGGACGATACTGGCACTGCTAGATTTTGATACCGGTAACGAAAGGAATACCTCCCTTCACCTTTCTTCCTGATTAAATCTGACAACGATACCAGCATTAATAAAGAGGATTACTTAACACCAAGTACCTCAAGGACCAGAAGCAAGAACAACAACAAACTTCAAGTGTACCGAGCAAACTCAGAACAATTTAAAAGTTCATTCTTTCCAAGAACAATTGTAGAGTGGAATAACACCACCCAAGCTG
The DNA here is from genome assembly GCA_002633025.1 of Notospermus geniculatus. Taxonomy (NCBI): domain Eukaryota; kingdom Metazoa; phylum Nemertea; class Pilidiophora; order Heteronemertea; family Lineidae; genus Notospermus; species Notospermus geniculatus. Next base: position 70,719 of record NMRB01001752.1, on the reverse strand, counting down.
AGATTGATAACACTCTAGTCTCGGACCCATAAGCGCCTGCAACCTTAAACCTCTCTCCCTGTGTCTAAAATACGCATAATACACGGACTGACGCAGTACCTAATCAAGATCAAGATCAATCAGACAGAGGCAACTATCCGGGTTAGTCCTGACATGCATGCTGTATCGTGGTGCTGACTGATGGTGTGATCTCTGTATCGCACCATCAGTCAGCGCCATGATACAGCACATCAGCGAACCAGACTACTTATCAGGGTATGAGGTTGATTATGTAGGTCAACCTCGCACCAATCGATACCTGATTGGTCAAGTCAACAGTGTCATTGTCGGGCGCACCGCAGCATTCTATTCAAGTGGAAGAATGCTCAGTGGACTTTTTTGGTGTGTGCGAGACTGATTGACAGTTTGAAATAGAATTTGAATAGCGAACCGCACAAACGACATAGGACTTGTCAGTTTCATTGTGTTTGTTTTACCCTGCTTTTGTCCTGTGTCACCTCCACACTTTCAATGAATGTGACACCGTCATAGAGAGGAACCATGGTGATCGCAGCACCATCTTTTATACGGCCTGAGCACACGTGGACAAACTAAAAAAAAGTACATGGGCCATATTTACGAAGCCCGATTAGGCCAACACACGGGTCATTCGGAACTTCCGAAGGCAACTGCTCGGCAATTTCCGTACGGTCGCATTTCCCCTCGGACACAAGTCCAAGGCAGCCATCTTGAACGCGCAACGATTGCCGTTCGTTTCTGCAGGTAATTGTGCGGTTCGCCTCATCACACCTGCGCATGAACAAAATAGGGCACACAAAAACGTTGCGTTATTGATCAATAATTGGCAGATTGGGTGAGATACCGGTAGGTTTATATATAATATTATATAATATGGCTGAAATAATCCAGCAAATAAGGTTGAACATCTTAACAGGCCAAAATTCGGTGAAAATAGTCCCACGGTTGGTCACGTGGGTTTGTTGATAAACAATATGGCTGCCTTGGACTTGTGTCCGAGGTGAAATGCGCCGTACAGTGGGCAGATAAGCAGTTCGCCTCAGGTCGTTCCGAATGCACACGGGTAAGTTTATAGTTATTCATGTTAAGGGCCTAGAAAACCATTGTTTTGCTTCCCCCTTTACGCTGCTTGATCGGCAGCCTTTACCCGCAGGATAATCACCCGTGGTTAACTTTCCTTTGTCTAGCTGCAGGAGGACAAAGAAAAATTTGAACAACCTACAGGCCTTGTTTAGCGTCATTCAACTCTTTTCTTCGATCCTCCGGCACGTAAATGCAGGAATGTTAACCACGTGTGGTTATCCTGCGGGCAAAGGCTGCCGATCAAGCAGCGTACAAGGTAGCAACACAATGGTTTTCTAGGCCCTTACCATGAATAACTATGAATTTACACGCGTGTTGGCCTAATCGCGCTTCGTAAATACGGCCCCATGTGTTAGCCTGAAGATTGCATTTCATTTGCTCAGTTTGGCACAAACTGTTGTCGTCTAAACCAGTGTACCCAGGATACAGAGTTAGGATGGTTAGCATTAACGGTTAGGGTCAGGACTAGGTTTAGGATTAGGGTAGGGGTCAGTGACAAGGGTTGAGGGTCAGGGTTGGGGTTAGGGTTAGGGGCTTGGGCTAGGGATCAGTGTGTAGGATCAGGACTGGACGACATTCACCCATTCAGCCTCAGTTTGAACCAATTACTGTAGCGATCTAGAGCTCTGACATTCATTACCACACTGAATGAGGTCAAATGTTTCAGTTTAAGTATAGTTACAGTTATGGTTATAGTTTAGTTAACGTGAGCCCTGAAAATCCTTGCTCACGTCAACTATGAGTTTACTGCTAGTTAACAGAAAGTTAACTGACAGTTAACTAATAGGTAACAACAGAGAGTAAACTACATGTATGGGGAATCCCCATCACATCCATGTAATGATTCCATGAATCCTCTGTTGGAATCATCTGTGCAGTTTCACTGAAAGGGAAACATGACTGCTACTGCTGGTAAAAAGCATTTTCATTGGATTCGAGGCCTGATTATCCAGCTTGCATCATTGGAATAAACAACATGGCATGCCTCAACTTAAAGCCACATTGTATTCAATTCAGGAAGTGCTTACATCCTCCGACGTTAGTGCAGTGTAAAATGTACTACGCTCTGTCTGAATACATTAGAGCTCTGCCTGCAGTTTTTCGATGTGTGCTGAAAACTACATGTAGGTCTTGATTCCCTGAAGTACGTATCAGACAAGCATTTGGGGGACTCCATGAGGCTCTTTATGAGACCTCTACCTGCATTCTCCTAACACTTTGAGAATATCGTAAAATTCAATACAGAGGGGCTTTAACTGAAACATCTGACCACCCAACCCAGTTAACTAACAACACCTAGGCGTTACACTTACAGTAACTACATTTACTGTACATTCTGTAATGCAAAGTTTAAACCAAAATTGGAAAAGCTTGCGTTAACTACTAAAGTAACTTTTGCCATAACAATCTGTTATACATTGTAGTTTAGTTAACCTGCAGTTAACAGCAGGTTAACTACTAGTAAACATTTCAGACAGTGGTCAAATCTCTCAGTTAAGGTTTAGTTAACTAACCTTTAGCTGTAACTTTTCCTGTTTATATTTTAACATTTGACCTCACCCAGTCTCTCTGCTAACATGACCCAATCTCTCTGCTAACATGACGTGTGGGTCTGTCTGACTTGATTTTGGCTTGCGGCGGAGAATTCTAAGTGTGCAGAATGGATGCATCTGCGAAACCGCGTGTCAATGGGAGTGAGTTGTATGTGTTGCATAGTTTTTGGGGCATCAACTAATAAAATTCAGCTTTGTCAGTTTGATTGGGGGCTTCTTGGTCGTGGGTCGGATGATGGATTCGTGGAAGCTGGGAGCACAGGAACTTGGTACCAGTGTTCTAACCAGAAATTTTTCCAAGCAGGGTGGGATGACTGCATTTTCCTATGATTTTAAGGCCCTGGATTTTCGAAGAGGGTGGGAGTGAAATTCAAACAGGGTGGGTCTAATAGAAAATGCATTGCAAGTTACATTTTTATTAAACAGGGTGCTAAAAATTTGAACAGGGTGGTAAAATGGGTGACTTCCCATTTCGCCAAATCCCATTCTGCCAAATCCCATTTGGCCAAAATCCCATTTTGCCAAATTCCCAATTTGCCAAATTCCCATTTCGCCAAATTCCTGTTTCGCCAAACTACTTGACACCCCTGTGTTCTTACTGGAAATTGGCCTGGCTAGGACACTGACTGGGTACCAATGTAATGTTAGCCAAAAACATGCCCTTTTACAGGTCTCTGGCCATTTGGACCATCAGGCATGTTTTTTTCTGACATTGGTACAAGTTCCTGTGCTGGGAGGAAGGCCAAACAATGACAGCCCTGCTCGTCAGGACAAGGAAGCAACTTGTGATCACGAATAAGAATGGATGAACAAAGGATTTTGAGATCTCAACATCTTTTCTTTTTTCAGGGTGAGACATGTACAGATTGCGCACTAAGACACTAAGAACCACATAAATGCCTGGAGCAGCCCCAAACTTGTTAGGCCGGTCAATATCAGTCGAGCCAAAAAAGTCGGTCTTTTTGGTTTCCTTTGAGCATTGTCTGCCTGTATTTTTAAAAGCTGAGCAGATTCGCTGGAACCATGTTCTGACATCTTACAAGGAAGACAACTTGGCAGAGGTGGAACAGTCGGACCCCGGAAACATCATCCTCAGGTAATGTAGGCCTGCCGTTTATACTGTAACTCATTGGCATGTCCCCCCAGGTCATATTTCCTGCCTGCTTTTGTCATCATGCAGTGCCCGTCGTCGTCGTCGTCCGTTAGCAGGGCACGTTTCGTAACCGCTGAGGCTATTGATCTGAAACTTCGTACATATAGACCCCTAGGTCAGATGACCTACATGTATGACACCAGGTTTCGGTACGATTCGATTCTTGGCTTGGCCACCAGATGGCCAAAACCAATAACACAAAAAATGCAACAACTCCTGAACTTAAACAACTTGATCATTTCCAAATTTTTATCGTAGGTGTATCTAATTAGGATATGGTACATAACATATATAACGGGTTTTTGATTTGACCTACCGGTACTTTTCAAGGTCACAGAGGTCAAACTTGTATAAAAGTAACGAACCTGTCACAGTTGCCCATTATTTCACTGAGCGACTTCATATCTTGCACAAACGTGTATTAGAGGGTACCGTACCTTCATTCAAAAATACCAAGTTTTGGCGCGATCGGACATCCAATATGGCCACCATCTGGCGTAACCTGAAAATCATCTGAGTGCTTTAACTCAGGGAAGGCTTGACCCAGAGTGCTCAAACTTGATATGTACCTCCCTCTAGTAGATGACCTTTAGATGCACGTCAAATTTCGGCCTGATTTGACTTCCAATATGGCCACCAGGTGTCATTACCCATGGGTAGGTGGGTGAGGTAATGCCCCCTAAAATTTGAAATTACCCCAGGACATGTGGAAGAAAAATGTCTCCTTGTCCTTGGATCTGATACATTCGGCTCGGCCTCGTTCGGCCTCCTTCGGGTACTTCGGGATTTGTCGGGAGTCCGACTCGGCTGTATAACAATACGCGCCATCTTGAAACGGAAGTGGGTCCTCAGTTCCGGCGATTTACTAACCCATTCGTCCGCCGGATAGTGCCCAGGTGATGGTGTCTAGAATTACACGATATACGCATATTTTTTGAAAATTCATCGTATATATGAATTACTTAAAACTATAGATTTATGCGTACATAAGATCAAGGAAAGTATGATATTATGTTGCTGCTACGCATGCGCAGTACGTATTAAGTAGTGCTAACGCGGATGAATGTCTATCCAAGATGGCGGTATTCTTCATACAGTAGAGATACTTTTCGTCTCGTCAGAAGTGAAACATCGAAAAAGTATCTCACAACGTAGAATGGGATCTGATACCTTCTGAGTAAGGGGGGGGGGGCATGCCCCTACATATGTGAATCTGGTCTTGCCTTGATTGTCCCAAGAAGTACAGGGTGGGCCAGAGAAAGTGTCCCTCGAACAACCTGTAGAAAATCTCCTAATTTTTGTCAAATGCCATCTTTCTGATAAGGGGAGAATGTTTTATTGTTTGCATGGCACATGACTGTTCCAGAATGGTTTGAAAAAAGCTCAGCGTTGAGGTCAACTCTTATGTCATGATACAGCATTCATGTAACATTGTAATATACAATGTACTGTAAATTGTTTCTACTTATTGCCCTGGGCTTAATCGGCTATGCTGTCATGTGCCAGGCACTAATGTGATTGGTCAACTGTACAGAGACGAACAATAAAATGTCATTACCTGGAAAACCCTATATGATAGGCCTATTATACTATTATCTTGATCTGCGATTTTCACAAGACTTTGGCCTTTTTTGTTTTTCGTGATCAGCCCTCTGACTCTGAGGTGTCACCTAGTTAATGTCTTCATATGTCTTGATTTCAAGGAGTACTAGTATGTGCAGGTCATTCTTCTGGAACTGGAATTTGTCAGTTTTTAGTGAATATTTCTACATTATACTTCCTGTTGCATCCATGGCATTTGATTGAGAATGATATAGGATATTCCAATGTGAGTTTTACATGGCAGTTTTGTAGGCCAATGGGTGGGGATTCCCCAGTCCTAAACTTAGGTAGGCCTAAACTGTACAAGGATTCAAATTTTCGCAGTGAAGGAAGTTTTCTTTTGGGAAACTCATATAAAAAATCAATATATTCCAAACAAAGTGGAACATATTTTAATAAATATATCTTGCGATTGATTACGTGACAGGTGCTCTCCTTTTTTATGCGTAATTCACATGTTTGTATTAGATTTTTCTGTCAGGGTCGAAGCCATTAGCATTATTGGCCCTGTAATCAGATGCCATCTCAAAGCTGCTCGTGTGTCCACTTGGATGCAGTCCTTCACGTAAGACGGGCGCAATCATGCTCGTCCCCTGTGCTCCCACAAAATTGCATCGAGGAGCTCGATTGACCATGCTCCTCGGCATCCTTGAAGTTCAGGCTCGAGTGTGAACAGCTCTCCTTCACGAGTGTGAACAGTTCTCCTTGAGCCTTTGAGGAGCTCAACTGATTGAGCTCCTGCAGATTTCAAACGTGAAGTACTGTGGATGGGGTCTTTTACCTGCCCTTGCAAAGGCACAAAATTAAGGTACAAGGTAGCAGAGCTTACTGTCCCGTACGAAGGACTGAAGAGTCAGGGATGATTAATCCCTTATGGCCCGGTATTTGAACCCACTACCTGCCGCTCGCTAAGCGGATGTGATAACCACTCGGCTAATTGACATGATTTAGGGGTGCAGAGATGCACTTAGGTGAGAATGAGCAGAATGATCAATTTGGGAGTGGACATGGTCGATCCTGATGGCATAGGGTCCACCGTGAGAGGTACCACCCGACTGGAAATTTGTCTGCCAATCATGGCCGATCATCACTCTATTTTAATTCCGTATTTTTCAGCCATGCTTCGACATCAGAGAGAATTCATGACTACTTCTGTCAACTTGAGTAAGTAGTGTCACGTCTGTATCTCTTTAATATTTGTGGACAATAAGGATAACGGAAATAATTTTAATCAGCTCTGTGTAGATATAGTCATGATTCTGAGACACACCTGACATGCCTGATATATAAATGTAATGCCCCCATCACACTGGTTCTCAGTACGTTCTTGAAAATGTTGCCGAATGGGCTCAAAATGTGTGCGAATGGGTGGACGTAGTGGCAACTTTTTACGCTCTTTTTACAAACTTCATGGAGAGGCTCGGATGGGATTAGGGTGCTCCAGAACTTCAAGGAATTATTTGGCCAACGTTACACGTTCCAGCCCGTTTTAGGATTATTTATAGGAAGGGGCATGATGTTTTGAGAACTACTTCAGTGTGACAGTACCTTTACTAACTTCTCATCAGGTTTTATCGAGCTGGGCCAGAATAGGAGTTGTCAGTGAGTTGACCAATAGGTGTCACTACGGCCCGATTCAATGCATATTGCGAACCCATTCATTCCTGATTGAGCACCAGTCAGGGGAAGTTTCTTCCAGGCATGAGAGTTTTCCGGCTATTTTCGGAAATCCGGCTTTTTTCCTTCAAAAAGTTGGGTCCTGAGATTTGTGCAAATCTGCAATAAAAATTGGGGGGGGGGGGGGG
>NMRB01001752.1:49450-63280 GCA_002633025.1 Notospermus geniculatus | reverse complement strand
CATTCGGAACTTCCGAAGGCAACTGCTCGGCAATTTCCGTACGGTCGCATTTCCCCTCGGACACAAGTCCAAGGCAGCCATCTTGAACGCGCAACGATTGCCGTTCGTTTCTGCAGGTAATTGTGCGGTTCGCCTCATCACACCTGCGCATGAACAAAATAGGGCACACGAAAACGTTGCGTTATTAATCAATAATTGGCAGATTGGGTGAGATACTGGTAAGTTTATATATAATATTATATAATATGGCTCAAATAATCCAGCAAGTAAGGTTGAACATCTTAACAGGCCAAAATTCGGCCAAAATAGTTCCACGGTCGGTCACGTGGGTTTGTTGATAAACAATATGGCTGCCTTGGACTTGTGTCTGAGCTGAAATGCGCCGCCCAGTGACGGATAAGCAGTTCGCCTCAGGTCGTTCCGAATGGAGTGATGAATGAAATAGTAGCGTAATGTGACCATATTTGGCACAGCCTCTGACGTCGCACACCCGTTCGGTCGATCTCGGCAATTTCCGTCAGTATTCGTGCCACGCGACTTCTTGTCATGCAAAACGATGGCCACGCTTCGACTTTTGCCAGTCAACACGCCTTTGAAAGTTTTTGTTCTGAAATATGCTTAAATAGCATCTAGAAGTTGGCATATTTTAAAAATTTTCCGTGCGAGTGGGGACACCCCCCTCGCGCTCCCCCCCCCCGCGAGGGGTTCGCCCTCGCCTGTGCTGGCTTCGCCTGCACCACATGTCATTTCACGCTCTGGCCCAAGAAACCACTCTCATGCCTGTTCTTTTGTTGTATTGGCCTGCAAGAACTGTGCTGCCATCTTATGGCAATATGCGCACCTGATGGCTCCTATCGGCTCACACTTGTCACATTACTTGTACATGTAGGTAACTCCACTTTAAGTTAATTTGATCACCAGAATCTGAATTTATTTTAATTTAGTTAAATTGAAGATGTATTTGTTGTGGAATTATAATTTAATAGATAAACTATAATCATCAGAACATGGATTACATGTCATGCATATAGTAGGTCAGGTTCTGATGGAAAAAATGTTTAGTACAGTAGAAAATGCTTAAGTCGGAGACGCGCAAGTCGGAAAATCGCCCATCTCGGATGGCTTAAAGAAGTCCCGATTTTTTGTAACATTATTCCAATATAAAATAATCGCATAAGTCGGGCACTACAAGTCCGATTTTTGGCTATCTCGGATGAAATGCCCAGGTCCCTTCTAATACATTTCTAGTAAAAATCCATCGTGTAAGTTGGATCGCGCGTCACTACTCTTCAGTTCGTGTGTTTTTATTCACGGTGGAGCTTTGGATCCATTTCCATCGCGGCCGTTTTGCCCTTCCTCATGCCAGAAGTTGGATTTTTGTCCGACTTTCACACAACTCGGATATTATCTGACTTACACAAGACGGATTTCTTCTAAGTCGGATGAAATTGTCTGATCCACTTGAATCCGACTTATGCGTTTTCTACTGTACTGAATCAGGTTAAAGGTGCTGAACAAAGCCAAAGGTTCCATTGTCTTTCGAACTACCGCTAATGAATTTCTTATTTTCGTATGCAAAATCACTGGACTCTTAAAACAGTTCATTCTTTTAGTTTTATAAACGCAGCACTTCGGACATACTTGTGAATCAGATTTCCAAATTGCAAGAATCCTTTCTTTGTTGAGGGGGGGAGGGGTAAAGTCAAGAGACACTTTTCAGGGGTTCTCTCGAGCCCTGAAAACGTGTCCGCCCTGAAACAGACCATGTTCTATTCTTTTCATCTTAGTGGATTGGACAAGTAGGCCTTTAGGCCTTTTTACACGCTGCGGGTTCGAGGAAACCTACCTCCACCCTCTTCGGGCGGGTTCGGTTCAGGATGGATTGATCGCTTTTACACGGTGCGGGTTCGGTAACCGGCCTCGATCTAGTTGGGCTGAATGGGTGAATCTCGTCCATTCCTGATCCTACACACTAATTCCTAGCCCAAACCCCTAACCCTAACCCCAACCCTGACCCTCAACCCTTGTCACTGACCCCTACCCTAATCCAAAACCAAGTCCTGACCCTAACCGTCAACGCTAACCATCCTAACCCTGTAACCTGGGTACACTAGTTTAGACAACATTAACACATTGTGCTCTAGTTGGAGGTCGGTTCTTTGAATATGTGCCACTAGATGGCGTGTATCAATATTTACAGTTATCGTAATACAAAATATCCCGGAAATAATCACTAAAAATCGATAAACTATGCTTCTAACAGCACGAGCAGTGCTTGAGAAATCTTGCGCGTGATTTCTTCACAGCTAACTTACAGCAAGTATGCCAGTGATGTCACTCAGGTAGCGTGCTCAATCCTGCCCTAGGCCGGTGGAGGTCGGTTCGCATTTACATGAGAGAATAACCGGCCTGCACCTACCTCCACCTTCCCGAGACTCACACGGCGAATTGCCTGGCCCGAGGAAGGTGGAGGTCAGTTGTATTCTCTTTTTCACGGGGAAAATAACCGAACCCTCCTTGATCCAGTCTCGATCCGGAGCGCACCCGCTCCATGTAAAAAGGCCTTATATGTGTCAGCCAGTCCTTCTATCCATTTAACCAGTTGACAAGGCAAGGGTTTATTATACAAGTAAACCCTGTATTTATGGGTCCTGAAATCCGGGTTCAAAATAAGATGATTCGCACAGCAATTTGCAACCCAAGTTTGGGGTGTTGCTTATGAAACTGATCTGGCAATTCTATTCGTTTTCCTACAATGTGCTAATCAAAGTTTAAATGTGCTAACCGATTGAAAAATATTACATGTATTTCGAATCCTGTAAATTCACCTGTATACCTCCTGTTTTTTTCAGTGCAAGAATCTGCCGGGCAAACTTAACGAGGTCGGGATGTCCTACAACATTCAGCAATGTCAGAGTGGTGCCGGTGAGTTCCCATTGGCATTTCCTGTGGTTCCTCTTCACTGCCATCTCCTGGTACACCGGGACAGAACGGCGTCATGACACTGAACGCAGGAGGTTGATGTTACAAGTGACGCCACAGACCTGTTTTCCTGTCCATAATGTCAACGCATTCACTGCGATAGACCAGAATTCTGGTTGACGACGTCATGATGTTACCATATACCATGGCGTCAGCTCATTCTCAAGATTTTGTCGGATACGTGAATTAGCGTAGGTTGGTTCCACGATCCTCCGCCAGGTGGTAGTGTTGCTATGACACATAATCAGACACACCCATCATGGCCAATGCACACATACATAATGACATGTTTTCTTGTCCAGCTGGCGAGTTGATTAACTTTCTCTGTAACCATCTGAGGTTGAACATGTTGAAAACTGTCCAGCTACTAGTAGTCAAAAACAAAATTCTTTCAACTTCTCTTCTTTAACTTTTTGCGTGGCCATCTCGCATGCACAATCATCAAGTAACTTCACCAAGAACAACCTCGCCCCGAGGTCTCCAAATCAGAACCTGGGTACAGTTTGTAACAAGAAAGTGAACCCAGGGTACAATTTCACTTGACGACATCGACGACACTTTATGTGTACCCAGGATGACAATAACCCCTTCAGCCCCACTATAATGGTGTGTAACCCTGCATTGTGCTGAAGCTGTAATTTTTTCAGGTGCAACCAGGTAATAAGAGCCTCGCAGTCGAAGAAGGGGCAATGACGTGCCAGGTGCAGGAGAGGGGGTATGTGGACAAACTGGATGACGAGGTAGGGAATCATTTTACAAGAGATCTGCTGTTCGAAATCTTTACTGTTCCAATGTTATTATACAGGGTGTCCCAAAAACAATGTCCAGGCCAAACCAGGCAACCTCAGAATATAGGGGCCCTATTAAAAAGGGCATTTAAAGCACCACTGTATTGCCACATTCTGTCGACAGCCGGCGCCACCGTACCCGTTCTCCAATACTGTAGTTAAGCTTTTCGCCCAAGTGTTGGAGAATGTATGATTACACTACAATGCGCGTAGTAGCGTGCGTAGTTTACCAAGTCGTCAATAGAGGTCTTCCTTAACGCGGGTAGGTGTAACGCAGGATTGGGAAGCAATACTGTGGTCCTTTAAGAATTAGACGCGTGTTATTTCGTCAAATGCATGGTGGAATTGTGTGCATTTAGTGAAGTTACACCATGCATCTAAGTCTAAATCGTGCGATGATCACCCTCTTTTAATATGGCCCTAGGTTTCTCTGGATTCTGATAGAGGATCTGTTTACATCTAAAAATAGTCGTTATTTCATCAAAATAATTGAGCCAATCAGAAGTTATGTAATTTTTTGTGCGAGTAAGTCGAACCCTTCTTCGTGAACGATTAACCAAGTGCAATTTTTCAACAAAACTCTTGGAATGGGGGTAACCTTGCTGCACAAAATCTGACGTAACTTCTCATTGGCTTGACTGATTTTGATGAAATAAAGACTGTTTTTCTTGTAAGAAGGTCACAGGACCTTATCAAGATGTGAGTCAACCGAGATTCTGAGGTTGCCCAGTTTTGGCATGGACTTTTTTTGGGACACCCTGTATTTTATTGAATCAATAATAGTTGAGTAAATATTGTGATCAAAAAATTATCTCTTCCTTGTTAACGTTAAGTTAATGGTGGAATCTAGGTGACCAAGTTATTGATAAAAAACATGTGCTGGCCGCATGTGGTGCATGATTGTGACTTTTCAAGTGACTTTTAGTTCCACTTTTTGTCACCTGGAGCCTGGAGACTTAGACGCGTGTAACTTCACTAAATGCACACACTTCCACCATGCATTTGACGAAGTTACACGTGTCTAAGTCTTAAACACCCCTTTTGAATACGGCCCATCATGTCCAAAGGAAAAACAAAAAGGATCAGAAGATATTTCATTTTTTCAGGATTTCCAGCTGTACCGAGATGCCATCCTGTGTGCCTATTTCCCCAAATTATGCGCCCCAGACCCACCTGCATCACCGAATACCCCCTCACCAGCTCCACGTCATGTGTTCACATTCACAATAAACGAGGAAGATCTGGGGCCTATTCTTCACGAAGAGGTGCCGCTGGCTACAAACGAAGACGAAGACACGGCCACCTTGATTCAGGCTGAAACGCTGTGCGATATCTTACGGAAGGCATTCAGGTTGAATGAGGATCGAGCACGGCAGTACGACCGAGTCGCCTTCAGTCGATTTGGAAAGAAAAGTCAACCAAAGGTAGGTAACGCCCAGTGTGAGATATATCTGAATTATATCTTTAAGGAGCCACGGTGGTGTAGTGGTTCGGGTCTCTGACTAGCAGTCAGAGGGTCCCGGGTTCGAATCCCACTGTGTCATTGAGATTTTGACTCTTTCCACCCAGGTGTAAACGGGTACCGGTTGAAAATGGCCAGATTGTAGCGCTGAATGAGCAGCTCATCTGAATTCTATTGAAAGGTTTCAGGACAGACTGGGGCAATAACAATACCAATGACAGCGTCGGAACATGGCCATCACAGTCAGTCTGTAAACTTTGCAAAAACATTCCCGATTTTCGGTGGCTGCATCCGTGAACAGTAGAGTTCGCTGATATGAAATACTGTGATGTCTAGATGCTATGTTTATTCAGGATCATTGACGTGTAATTCCACCGGTGATGGGACAAGTGAAGAAAAAATCTATGCGCTTCATGACAAGGTCGCGTAAAAAATCGGCCAAACATGTAAACTTCGGCAATAATTTTGTGTCACGTGCTATAAACCATTGTTCAAGATTATCCATGGCAGTTTGATATTCATAGAAATGTTTGGTCACTTTGGAGAATAATTTGAAATNTCTAGATGACCTTTACATGCACGTCAAATTTCAGCCTGATTTGACTTCAAGCGTGGCCACCAGGTGGCGTAACCCAAAAATCATCAAAGTGCTGTAACTCAGGAACGCCTTAACCCAAAGCGCTCCAATGTGCTATGTGGCCCCGTGCAGATGACCTTTATGTGCATGTGAAGTTTCGGCCCGATTGGACATCCAATATGGCCGCCAGGTGGCGTAACCTGAAAATCATCAAAGTGCTGTAACTCCGGAACGACTTGGACCTAAAGCGCTCCAATGTGCTATGTGGCCCCTGCAGATGACCTTCATGTGCATGTGAAGTTCCGGCCCCAATCGGACATCCAATATGGTCGCCAGGTGGCATAAACCCAAAAATCATCCAAGTCCTACACGGGAATGACTTGACCCAGATTGCTCATAACTGATATGTACCTCCCTCTGTCATTAGACTATTTTGTCCAACCCGGTGAGCACATGGTCCATGGACCATTTCATTACCAAAAACTAATATGGGGACTAAAATTGTCCAGGGGCAGCAGCCATTATCCTAACTGTTGTTGAGAGCCCGACTTCAATAGTGGAATAAGGAATGTGCTATTTATCAGGGATTCTGCCAGGATTGTCAAGACGGGGGATAAAAAAATGTCAAAAAATTTTTTTTTTGAAAAAAATTTTTTTTTGAAAAAAATTGTTTTTTGTTTTTTTTGTTCAAAATGGCCTCCAGTGTCATTTTTTACACGCCAAAGTGCAAAATTAGTCTTCCTTCTGCACAAAGCACAAAATACACTTATTTGGAAGGAAAATACACCTAATTTTGAGGCATAGTTTAAAATACATTTTGAAGTACACTAAGTTATACCTAGGAGTACACAGTTGGACGATAAAGGGTTGGCAGCCCTGCTTTAGTTACGTATGGTATGGGAGCCGTACCATAAGATCGGGGTTCTAAAATATGCGTAGTACGGTTTGTGTACCATGCCTATCACTTGGTTTAACGATGTATTGCACGGTGTCGCCATGTATGATCAATACATGGAACTAATCTCCGAGCAGGTGACTGCAAAACGAGATCAAGCCGATTTGTCGTCCGTTCAATTTGGCATAAATTATGCTCGGTACACAATTAGGCTAATTGGCCAGTGGCAAGTGGGTTAAAATTTGCATTATCTTGTTGCAGATGAAAATTTCTGTTATTTCATCACTTTCCCCTTACAGGTGTGGATCCAAGGGGGACACTTGGCACATGCCTCCCTTTCGGCCAACAAATCTGTAAAATTGACCGTGAAATTATTAAATTTGGAGCAAATCATTGAAATTCACTGCAGATTTCAATGTTTCTAACACAGTGCACCCCCTCTTTTCCGAAACGTGGACCTGCCTCTGTGTAGAAAGATGTACAGGCACAACATGTCATGAAAGATGTCATGACACAACACTTAAAACGACGTTGTGGTGGTCGCATCACTCGCAGCGCCGACCTGTCGGGATAAATGTCGGGTTCCTTGTTGTTCTGACCTGGATAACCTAGACCATCATAATATGTGACCCATGCCAGCAAAATGAGTTAGAATGCGCCGGAAGGAAGACCCAAGATGACGCCAGAGAACAATATTGCAGAAATGGACGAAGTCAAATTCCACAATGGGCAGACAATCCTGAAATCAACAAACCGTTGGTTCACTTTGGGTCTTCTTCTGTGCGCATTCTGGCTCATTTTGCTGGCATGGGTCACATGTGTGACCTGGCACAGCAAAACCAGTCGCATGTCGCTCTTAGCTTGGCAGGATGAGACCAAGTGTTTGTCAGTTTCAACATTGTCTGCCTATTGTAAAATCAGAAGCAATCTGTTTCTGCCGTTGTCTGCTGGTGTCATCTTAGTTCATTGAGGCTCACCTTCTGAGCAACATGTGACTCATTTTGCTGTGCCGGGTCACAAATTGTTTTTCCTTCCAGAGTCGCTATGCATATGATCAATGGCAGCAATGGGAGCGTCAGCATATCACGCAACTCCTGGCAAAGTTCTGGCATTACTCCATCCCATCACCGGTCACACTTCATACTGAGTCCCTTCAAGGCAAACATGAGGAGTATAAACAGCTCATGAAGAAACTTCTGGGGTGAGTTTTTAACCGTTTCATTGCTGAACAGTTACTGCAGATAGTGAAAATGTGACCCGATCAAGCAAAAGTAGGCACATGCAGGTGACCCTTTCCTCATTTGTGACTTGTACGTACTTTTGCTAGAGCAGGTCACAAATTTATGACCATCTGTCCTGGATAGATTATTAAACTTTGTGAATTTTCCGGTTTAGGCCAACAACTACGTTTATCTATTGTTCGGGTGTTTAACCCTTCGGGGACGGATCTCGCCGTTTGGCAAGTACCACACACCCTTGGACATTCAAACTGACATAGAATCGTAACCAGTGGACCGATTGATGTTCTCTTTGCATATTTTTTTAATGCGAGACTACCCCCCCTGAATACGCGAATTTGATCTGTTCGAAGACACCTTGGTAAAATTGCGTTTAAACGTTTGTCGTGGGGTCTAGATTGACTGACTCCAAAGTGCGAATCTGACTCGTGACAAAATGGCCATATCTCCGGACATCTCCAGCTACGACGACGCAACTAGCGTCAAAAGAAAGAGGAGAAAAAAGTAGCTTATTTTGACCAATTTTCAGACGCATAGGAGCAACGGTTATCAAGATATAGATGTCTAAAGATTGACAACCTGACGAAAACATAGGCAGAATGCGACTATTTTATCAAAACTTGCATCTTCGGCTCTGGCCTGTTTCTCTCACAGACATTTTGGAATAAGCAAACCTGCATGAGGTCGTGGCCCATTTAGTTGCCTCCATAATGAGTGCCTTGTCACCAGTTTTGGTTGCAAATTTTGGGAGCTGGGCACGTTTTTGTAGAAACATCAGAAATTCATGTTACAAAATGTACACTTTTCAACTTCATCCAGTTCCGAAAGGGTTAATCAGACAATAGAAAACCGTAAGCTGAATGTGGTTGTATGTCTATCTGGGCGATTGCAAAAACTCTCTATTTTGTGGTTGAGACTCTGTGTCTTTTTCAGATATGAAAGAATTTATCAGTCAATCAGAAATGGTGTCAGTGGACCAAGAACTCCACTCTCATCTGCTTCAAGGCGTCTGCTGAAAGAATTTGGCCTAAGATACGGAGTGGTAAGTAGACCGAAAACTCCAGTCTCCGAACATAACATCATAGTTATGATTCTAGAATATCCCAAATATTCAATGTCGTGAATTTCATGACTAAGTGGTAAGTGATACAGTCCTCCCTCGCTATTACGTACCTCGATTTTACAAACTCCCGGATATTACGAACCCAACGTCTGGCTCCCAAAATTTCACGGCATGTGTGTATTTAGGCATGTTCGGTCAGCCGTGAGACCCAATTCCTCACCATGATCAGTTACGTTGTGTACAATACAAACCAAATTATCCAACCTTGGGTTTGATTAATGCATGTTTGAGCGTTTAATCAGTCAAATACATGTATATGTACGCAGTAATTATGCTCTAAACATGACAAAGAATGTTTGTTTGTTAGAAACTGAATTGGACTGAGTGTTAGACACTGAATTGAATTGAGTGATCCAACATGTCCGACGACCGGTGGCGTGGCCCACATAAGCAGTGCAGCGTTTCTGGTCTTTCCACGTGTCTCTCAAGTACATGTATGACTTTTCATCTACTACAAAGTGTGATTAAGTTCTTAATGGATTATTATTTCTTCACAATAATTGGGATAAATACAACTTTGCGAGTAAATTGAATGATTAAACTCATGTTTTGTCTACACTTGACTTGGCGTATCACACGGGGAAACGCATGCATAGCTGCACACAGATACACACACACTGTTTAGTCAGCTGATTGTGGCAGCCTACAGTGTGGTCATCATGCCCCCACGGACGAATCCTCGCTATTACGAACTCCTCGTTATTACGAACTTACCCCTTGGACCCCGAGGGGTTCGTAATAGCGAGGGAGGACTGTACTTATCTAGACTTATGCTGATGTCAAGTTGACCTTGCAACGGCACTGAACAGGTTAGGGTGGTGCATGACTTTTCCGGATCACTTTGCGTCTGAGCCACAACCATGTGGAACTAATCAGTCACTGATATGGTATGACATGACTGCAGTTGCATCTCACCTGCGACGATCGGCATCAATTTATTCGTTTAAATCACATTTTTTCGCGACCACATAAGAGAGTAAATCGCTAGTGATTAGCGATTAACGTTTTTAACACGGCCCAAAGGAAGTTATATCTGAGCACAACTGTAGCACATGGTCATTCGCATATCTAGGCCGGTCTTCGGATCTAATTCAGTGCGTGCCACTAGATAGTGTGTATCAACATTTACAATATCGTAAGTAAAAAATATCCCAGAAATAATCACTAAAAAGCAATAAACTGTGCTTCGAACATCATGAGCAGTGCTTGAGAAATCTCGCACGTAATTTCTTCACAGATAACTTCAACAGCAAGTATGCGAGTGATGTCACTCAGGTAGTGTGCTCAATCCCGCACGAGGCCGGTGGAGGTCGGTTCGCTTTTACACGAGAGAATAACCGGCCTGCACCTACCTCCACCTTCCCGAGACTCACACGGCGAACTGAACTGGTCCGAGGAAGGTGGAGGTCAGTTGTTTCGCTTTTACACGGGGAAAATAACCAAACCCTCCTCGATCTAATCTCGATCTTTATCACACACCCATGATGACGTCATCGAGCATGACGTTTCATAAAAATGCCAATATTTCCGATAAAACACAATCAAACTTACATGTTATGACTACGACAGATAGGTATTCCTCAGCATTACATGCATGACTCACTAAAATACCAACGACTAAACGAAAAAAAGCAAAAAATGGGTGACGGGGATTCCCCTTTCATGGAGGGCGATCTGCCATGCAATCAGTTCGATCTGAGCCCGGACTGACCGGTCAGGCTGACCGCCCGGATCGCCCTCGGGAAATCCCTTTCCAACAGTGACGTGACGTCACCTCGGCACATCATATGACGTTGAGTAGCGAAGAAACCAGGCCTGACACGCAACATCATATGGCGCGATGTAACGTCACGATCATATTTTTTCACATTTTTTTCTAACTTTTTCTTACAAAAATTGTGTTATTTGCCGTGATTGTGGATTCTTTTCATCATGGTTGTGGTGTGAGATAAAAATAAACCTGCCCTCGTGAGCGATCCTCGTCACCCGGATAGCACTCGTTGATTTTCTCCGGCCTGAAAGCCCTCGACCTGCGGTCTCAGGCTTTCACGGCCGAAGAAAATCAACTCGTGCAATCCGGGTTACTCGGATCACCCATTCGGGCAGTTTTCTTATTGTAATGGACCGGCACCGTGTAAAAAGGCCTACAGGGTCTTGGAGAATCATTTGCAGGTTTAATTCAAAGAAACCTATTCTTGTTTTGTTTTAGGGAGAAATGTACCGTAAGTTAGTGTACCTCGAGTACCTGAGTGAGAATTTTATGAACGAGCCCTGGTTTGTGCAGCATGTGATATCACACGTGGCGAGCATTACGGCCATGTTGCCAACATGTCGCAGTCGGATGATCCTGACGGAAGATGAGTTGAACACGCTGACGACCTGCGGAAATTGGCTCCATGGACAGTGCGAGAACTCCCTGACGAGGTTCAAGAGACTCTTTCCAGAAAACAGGCCACCAGAGGGTCTTGGTATGTTGATTATCTTTTCAGTGCTGGGGGACGGCACGCCGCAAGCTCATTCATGGTTCCTGCATCCTTGAAAAGCACTGAATTTCATTTTTCAGCTTCAAGGCCCAGTTTTGGATTTTTCTCGAACCATTTCCCCTTCCTTACGATGTTTCTTCCTTGGTTGTATGAAAAACTGTGTGTGTTGGGGGGGGGTCGTGCCAGTCAAGGTGTCTGAATAGAGAATCTAACACCGCCATCTTGAATCTATTACAGTACTCGCAGTGGGAATTATTTCCTACTAATGTATATTTGCACAATTAATTGTGGCTTTGCTACCTTCGAATACCATTTAGGACATGATCAACTGCAAATCTAGACTGAGGGAACTGGGCAAGGGGCTGCGTTGTGTGTTGGCTGTGTTTTGGGGGGGGGTGCTGGGCTGTTTCCCTGGCTTCAGCGGACAGGTTGATGTCCCTGAAGCCAGGGAAACAGTTATTACTAGGACATTATTGTTTTTATATGGGTAAAACCAGGTACTGCTATTGTTACGGCAGTTTTTGATACATATTCCATTAGGATTAGGATTAGGGTTGGGCCCAGAGCGGAGATACTGACTGCCGTACCCCTAAGAACAGCCGTAATCCTGTGCCTTAATTGAATGATTTATTTCGCATATGGCAGCAATATTGCAACATCTTGAAAATAACTTAATGAGGATAAAAAAGAAGAAAAGACAATTTAAGATGCTAAAAAAGGAAAAAGAAAAAAAGAAAAAAATGTGCAGCGGACGGGATTCGAACCCGGGGCCCTTGGTTGCAAAGCAACGATCATTCCACACTGAACCACTGAGATGTGCAGTGCCAGCAAGACGTGCAGTGCTAGTGACGTGCGCTAGCGTTGCTATAATGTGGTTTGGGTAAATCCGTGACGTCATTGTGATGTCATCAATTCATCAGTTTGGAATTAAATCTAAAATTACAAACAAACCCCTCGGCAAAGTGACTGATTTCACCATCGATACATCCTTTCCAGTCCTCCTGAATTCTCATGCAACATTTGAGCGCTAATGCCTTGCTGGGTATTTTTGGCATGCTGTTTGCCAGGATGGCTGTTTCTTTACATAAGGCGAAATGCACAGATATTAGCAGCTGCGCTATCTGGCTGCTGCGCGGCATTCCAGGTCCTTTGCATCTAGGCTGAATTTGGGAAGTAATCCTCTAAAATATGGCAATTTGTAATTTGAAATTGTGAATTTAGCGGGCCGTGAAATTATGGTTAGTGAGAGTGTTTCACTGCCACAACAAATTCCCTAAGGCCCATATTCAAAATTCATCGCGCGATTAAGACTTAGACACGTGTAACTTCATTAAATGCACACACTTCCACTATGCATTTGACGAAGTTACATGTGTCTAAGTCTTAAACACCCTTTTTGAATACGGCCCTAAGTTTCCTGTATCATTTACTTTAACAATGCCACTTTGTCAATTTCATATTATCCTTATTTCATAAACCGATTTTTTTCCATTTCCAGCCTCCTTGATACAATTGGTACACAAAGTGTTAGAGCTGAAGATGTTCTTGTCTGGGGAGGAACTGAAACCAGTAAAGGATCACCTCATGGAATACTCATTAGTAAGTTATTTAAAGCCAGCACCAGGTGATATCGCAAGCAACTGCTCGCCACCGAGCAATCGATTAATCATCCCCGTCTCTCCAGTCCACTGCATGAAGCAGTAATCCATGGTGCCTTGTATCTTGTGCCTTTGCAAGGAAACTAAAGCCGAGAGCAGATCGACCTTCATCTTCGATGATCGAAGGCCGATCTGCTATCCACTGCGTTACACCGCACATCACCCTTCGAGAAAATGACCGGTCCACGGCGTATCTGCCGCCTCGAGAAGAAGAGGCCAATCAGAATCGGTGTTGTAAAATTTGAATCGTGGTACAAAGAGTGGTAGCCCAAGACCCGATATAAAGTGCAATATGATTGGTCGCCCGGTAAAGTTGGCATCGTGTCAAGATACGCCGCCGACTGGTCTATTTCTCGAAGGGTGATGTGCGATGTAACGTAGTGGTGAGCAGATCGGCCTTCGATTATCGAAGATGATCGACCTTGCGATTGGAAGCAACTACTGGCAATGGCGTTTCCGGCAACGGTGGGCGACTGGCTGGAAACCGCAGCAACTGATCAGTTGCTCAAACAGGTCGATGTGCGCGCCCCGGCAACGCTATTGCCGACCGTTGCCGCTAGTTCCAGCCAGTTGCTCATGTAAGACTGGACTGTGCCACTTGTTGCCGCAATGACCAGTCGTAGT
>NMRB01001752.1:0-35342 GCA_002633025.1 Notospermus geniculatus | reverse complement strand
TAACTCCTGAACTAATGACTAGATCATCTCCAAATTTTTATCATAGGTGTAGCTAATAAGGATACATAACATATATAACGGGTTTTTGATTTGACCTACTTTTCAAGGTCACAGAGGTCAAAGTTCGACAAAAGTGACGAACCTGCCACAGTTTGTCATTATTTCACCGAGCGACTTCATATCTTTCATAAACATGCATTGGAGGGGTAAATTAACAAACACCAAGTTTTGGCCCGATTGGACATCCAGTATGGCCACCAGGTGGCGTTACAACCTGAAAATCAAGTAAGTGCTATTACTCGGGAACAGCTTGACGCGGAGTGCTCAAATTTGATATTTACCTCCATCTAGATGACTTTTACATGTATGTCAAATTTCGGCCCGATTTGACTTCAAACATGGCCACCAGGTGGCGTAACCAAAAAATCATCAAAGTGCTGTAACTCAGGAACGCCTTAACCCAAAGCGCTCCAATGTGCTATGTGACCCCCTGCAGATGACCTTTATGTCCTTGTGAAGTTTCGGCCCGATCGGACATCCAACATGTCCAATATGGCGACCAGGTGGCGTAACCCGAAAATCATCAAAGTGCTGTAACTCAGGAACGACTTGACCCAAAGCACTCCAATGTGCTATGTGGCCCCCTGTAAAAGACATTTATGTGCATGTGAAGTTCCAGCCAGATCGGACATCCAATATGGCCGCCAGGTGGCATAACCCAAAAATCATCAAAGTCCTACCTGGGAATGACTTCACACAGATTGTTTATAACTGATACCTCCCTCTGTCATTAGCCTATTATGTCCAACCCAGTGAGCACATGGTCCATGGACCATTTCATGGTGAAGATGTTTTCAAAATCTCATTTCTCATTATCAAGATATCAAACAGCACACAATTTTGAAATTTTGATATATCTGAGAAAAGAACAGGATTTTCTGAAGATTTTTTCACTAAAAATCCTGGAATGAGGTGTAGTTCATGACAACATTGAAAAAAGCCGGAAAAGGTGAAGGAATGAAAATGTTGACAATTTGCCGTTTACTTTGATATCATGAATTGATAATTCAAAATATCAGATAAACATCAAATATTCAAAGTGTTAGCAGATTGATTGCCACCTCTATCTCCTATCAAATGCTGAAAACCGCATCAAAATTGGGTCGTCCATTGTGAATATAATAAAAAGTCAAATCTGATTCAACTAATTCGCACAAGGGTGTAAAGCCACTTCAGTTTGGGAAAGTTCCGAATTTGGAAACGTTTCTGATTTTGGAAGCCCAGCGATTCCAATATTGGCAACGTTTCTTTTTTCGGAAGCGGTTTTCGATTCCAATATCGGAATCAGTGTAGGCCTATTTGCATGTTAGGCCTAATCGGGATATGAGTATAAAAAATCGGGAAGTGTTTTTTTCCATTAACAGATGGCAGCACCTGTGACCTTGTATTTGACGGCGTAAAATCTGAATTGTTGGCGTAAGTTGGCTGCAATCAACGATAATCATCAATTATCATCATCAAAAGGCTTGATTGTGCCATAATCTCTGGGCTTCCAAATTCAGAAACGTTCCCGATATTGGAATCGAAAATCGCTTCCAAAAAAGAAACGTTGCCAAAGTCGGAAACGTTTCCAATTTTTGAACTTTCCCGAACGGACTTGGAGACGTGAATTTTCTTGTGTAGAACGAAAAGACCGAACTGGCCTCGATCCAGTTCTGGGCACCGTATTAAAATCAATAAAGAAAGAAGAGTCACCTGCGCCACCACTACACCAGGTGATGGGAGCATGGTTTAAGAGGTTCTAAGAGGTTTTAACTGGCTCGAGACCCAGTCCCATCCAATTCATCTCCACGTAGACACCAAAAAGACACAACAGAAAAGCTGGCTGAAGGAGAGACCGGTCTGAACCGCTCTCATGTAAAACCAGCCATAATGACAATGCTTGGACTTTGTATTTAGGACTTCCATTCCTCGAGGACTTTCTCCATTGGTACACCGACATTGGTCATCTGGTAGCTTGGTGTGTTGATTTATGACCGCCGTTGAACGGCTCTTTGCTTCCCACAGCATGTCGTCATCTTATGGGTATAGTCTAAGTCAACCCAACTTCAACAAGGGCAAAATGCCAGGCCTGTGCAACAGACACCATAAAGTGAACACAATGATTAAACCACAAACCACAGTATTTACCAGTTGACTGAGCACAACCTTAGGCTCATGCAAAAGTGTTCATTTTCAAGCTTGGCATTTTGACATGTTGAAGTTAGGTTGACTTATGGTGGTGACAGACTGGCGCGTAAGCAACGCGTCGGAAAGCGTTCAACCAATCAAGGAGGCGGTAACATGGACCGAGACACCTACCGAAGAATCTGGTTGGTGGAACGCCTGCACGACACATCGCGTACGCACCAGTCTGTCACTGCCTTTAGACTATAGTATGTCCAGCTGACATTTCGTTCTTTCCGCTTCTAGATGACAAACCATCTGATCAGCCAACAGAATAGTGGCCTAATCTGGGGCTGCAGACATATCATCGAGAACGATCGCAACTGTTTCATGTACGTCAATCGTAAAGCGAAGTATCTGGCAGACCGGTTTGAACCGGTCACACAACAGGTAGGTTTTGTTTCAGTTCCATCAAGATCCTCACCCACGATTTGGCTACCAATTGTTGATAACTTTCTGCCTCAACGTGAGAACATCAGGGGTTCTTAGCGCTCACTCCCTTCGTCACCGTGCACGAACACCTGACGACATTCACTGGAATCAGTGGAGTATCCAAGCCACTTGATGCCCTTACAGGAAATGTTCATCCCTCCCCCTCCACCACTCCATCACAAGTTGGTCGGTAATTGATACGCATAAACTACACAGGTTTGAACAAGCTGACCCAGCAAGTCAACATGAAATAAAGTCCAGCGGTGTATTGTGTTTCGCGACGTGGTTGAAAATGATGTACATTCTGTGCGATGCCATGTCAGCAGATTGGCTGCAAAACACCATATAATACATAGGCTATTACATGAACTGATGTCTTGTTAGGTTGAGTTGGGGAAGTTGCCTTAGTTCAGCATTGTGTGTTGTGCGTGACACTACGATACAATCCACGTGTAATGCCTGTCATCTTTAGGCGACTCAGAATGTCATTCGCTGATTGGGAGCATTTCTTTCTGCGCCCTGTACTTCACCAGAATCGAACAATGTCCTCAGGGTTTAATGTGCGGTAATGAAGGGAGTGAGCAGTAAGAGCCCCTGATGTTCTCAGGATGTTCTCCCTAGTTCAGTGTTGGTTCGCTATGGAGCCGCTTGGAGCGCTAGCTGCGGCCATATGGACCCCTATTTTCACACCAGTTTTCCAAGGCATTTGTATGACGTAATCAAGCTTTACTTGACGTTTACGGCCTTATTTTGCGGTGTTTGAACGTCATATTGCGTCTGGTGACAGTCTACCATTAGCAGTCGACCTGATTGGTTGGGAAGTACGAACAAACGTCAGGAAAGGTACAAATTTCGGCGATTTCTAAATCTATTTTTAGACATTTTCTTGGGGAGGTTAGACGGGGGTCTGGGCGGTAGATAAAGTGGTGTTTAAAACCTTTGTAAACTGTACTAAAAAATGTCAATATGTACATGGACAATGTTGTCAATAGCTATTGGGAGCTATTTTATGTAATGCGCACGATTAGACACGATTTTAAAGCAGTTACCGGTCAGGAGTTGAGAAGTCATTATCCTTGCGATTCCGTGACCTGATCATCGCGGAGGAACTATTTCTTAGGCTAATATGCATGCGCGATGTAGTTCGTAATGTATCGGTACTTCCCGTGCTTTATAGGCCTACAATTTTCGTCAGTCTGCTACAAAAAGTGTTTCTTCTTTGATACATTATCTACATTGACGTTGAGGAGGTTGGGGCGCATCTTTTGCCGAAATTTGAACACAGGAAATTTCCAGCGCCGCCTGACATTATCCAAACAATACATACATGTATATCAGCGCCACGCAGAGTGCATAGTCGCCATGGCCGAGTGGCAAAGCCGCCTGCCCATAAAACAGAAGGTCTCGGGTTCGAGACCCGGAGCTTGTAAATTTTTTTGCCTTGACTATTTTTTTTTGTTTCTTCTTTTACCTTCCTGGATTTTTTTCATCGTGAATTTCAATGATCTTGCGTGTTATTTCGCATGGGAACGCATGTAAAACATGTATTGGGCCTATCCAGTCATACAGTCACCACTTCCTCCACATTCCTTTATAATTCCTGCCTTCTCCCCAACCATGCTTATTCGACATAGCGAACCCCTGTCGCCACCCGGCTTGTTCTTTTTATACCGGCCTGTTCTTCCAGAAGAGGTGTCTGCTGAGTCAGATTTCACTATAGGCCTATCTGTTTCCACCTACCTTGGAGAATTACAGACGGATTTTGTTTCGCTTCAGTTCTGGCAATGACATGGTTCCCACGGATCCTTGAAATTCATTTTGCAGCTTCAAGACATTGAACATGTTGAATAGCCATGAAAACCAGTTTTAGCTCATTGGCCTTGAAATTTGAAGGCCTTGAATTTCATGGTGGATCAGTTTTGGATTTTCCTCAACCATTTCCCCTTCCTATGTTTTCTTCATTGGTAGTGAAAACTGTGTCGGGCATCTCGGAAATACATGTATATTTCATGCATGGTTCCCGCGGATCATTGATAGCCGAGGACCTCTGATAGCCGAGTGGTTATCATGTCCGCTTAGCAAGCAGCAGGTCCCTGGTTGGAGTCCAGCCTGGGACATATTGGATTTCATTCCCGGCTCTTCACGTCCGTCGCATGGGACAGTAAGCTGTGGTGCCTTGTACCTTGTTTCTTTGCAAGGGCAAGGAAAAGACCCCATCCAAGTGAGGAACATGAGTAGCTTGTGATGGCCTCCTCCGTACTTACCAGGGCCAATAATGCTATAGCGTCGGCCCTGACGGAAAAATCAAATACAACATTACACCTTGAGATGGCCTCATCTGTACTTACCAGGGCCAATAATGCAATGTCATCGGCCCAGACGGAAAAATCAAACACAAATACAAATTCTTCGTTCATGAACGTTGTGTTTCTTCCATTCGTTCACAAAACGTTGACCTTGATTTAGGCCTTGTTGGCCTTGAAAAGCCTTGTAACGTCCTTGATTCAGCTGCAGGATCCATGAGCTACGGTTACACCTGTTGAAAATAACAGTGTTTTCCAGACCCGTCTCAAACCCGTGTGTGTCACACTACTACATTGTAGTTAAGTAGCCAGGCGACAGGTGCGCTGCATGCACTGACTCTGGTCATTTCTGTATTGGCACACATTGTTGGAGGCGCGAAAACGACGCTTAATGGCTGCGCCATCTGTAGCCGTGCTAAGAACTAACGAAAACACGGGGATTTCGACAAGCACGGCGAGCTTGCCGTGTTTCAAAAACCCGTGTTTTTCACAGACATGGGTTTCTTGAAGCCCCGCAATTCATAGGTGTGACCGCAAAAAACCTGGGGAGTTTATGTAGTGTAACCACGGCTATGAATGAAAGAACATGTAACAGAAAATTCTTCTCACTAAAATATTCCGCATCTGCTTTTACAGATGTGCTGCCGGGTAAACATCTTGTCAACAATTCGACAACTTCTACCGAAGTTTAGGAATCAGGCGGCACAGATTGGCAGCTTGGAGGTGATGAAAAAGATGGGCGTGATCACTAACAGATCTGTCAGCAGGCTGTCACAGTTGACCGAGTCTATGCAAGGTACGGCAACACCTTTTCATCCTGGGGCCGTATGCATCAAACATCTTAAGTGTAAAATTTCCCTTATCTTTTGTTTGGAACAATAGTTTAAGGGAAATTTTTCACGCGAGATGTTTTATGCCTACGGCCCCTGGCCTTTAGATTCCCCCAAAGAAACAACGGTACAAGTCAGTCCCCGAATTAGTGCTGCCAAATGTCCTCAAATTCATTCCTGCAAAATGTCTCCAAATTATCCCGAAGTAACTATGCCAAAAGTTCCCAAAGTAAAGATTTCTTAACAGAAAAACATCGTTGAAGCCGAAATTTTACTGCAGTATCGCCATCTTTGGTCACCCGAGTCGATGCGAGTAGTTTTCTCACATCCAGTAAGTCACATGACTTTAATACAAGAAAATGTAAACGTTGGTCCCAATTATGAATCTATTGGATGAGGAGCATTTTGCCAACCAGCCTACATCATGTGTCAAAATGACAAACATCATCATTGCTCTGCAATGTGGTGTATTTTTGACGTCAGAAAATGATCTATCACCATACTCCCACAATGGACCTCCCTGATGGCTGACGACAGATAGCGTCACATGACTACAGCTATAATAGATGTCCGAGGAGCTAGCCCCTCGAGCCTAATGTCCAGGGGCCGTACCGGTATGCATAAAACATCTTAAGTGTAAAAGGGGCTGGGCAGAAATGAAGGGTTGTTACAAGTTCGGCATAACTCTGAAACTACTGTTTCGATTTGCTTGAAACTTGCACAGATGATGCTTTGTACTGAATGATTAACAATTATGATGACATAAAAACAATTGCATTGCTCTTTGCTAATTAAATTAGGGAGACAATGCCAGATTTCAGAGGCCTAGAAAGATGAGGAATAGTCATTCTTTCACCACAGAATTTCACATGGGCCTGTGTCACATAAAATGCTAACAAGTAGGTGTGATATCTGTTAATTATTTTGATTATTTTCTACAAAAAATGGTACTTTAGACGTCTGGTTCACATGCCCTACACTGCAAGTTGAGCAAGCTTTTACAAAGCCATTCAACCAGTGAAACTGACCACAGGCCTGGGAACCAGTGATGTCATCCAAAATGACCCAATGGAACTGTGCACTGACAGCAGAAAATGCACACTTCACATGAATCACCTCAGGTTGGAATGTTGTTGGTCTAAAGTGTTTCAACTTGTATTAGCAAGCATTACAGCATGGCATAATGGTACATTCAATAGATCTGAAACCAAGGGACATGACATCACACATGCAACCAACAGAAGAATGGTTGGACAAGTGACCCTCATGTCATGTGTCCCCTAACAACATTCCAGTTGAAGGTAATTCATGTGAAATGTACTCTCAGTGTATAGTTTGATTGAGTCATTGTCGGTGAATCAGTGGTTCCCAGGCCTGTGGTCAGTTTTCATATTGGTTTGAATGGCTTTTGTAAAAGCTTGCTCAACTTGCAGAGGTAAGGCATTTGAACCAAAAATCTAAAATATATTTTTTGCAGAAAACAATTAAAATCATCAACTCATATCACACAACCTTGTTAGCATTTTACGTGACATAGGCCTGTGTGAAATTCTGAGGTGAAATAATGACTATTTCTCGTCTTTCTAGGCCTCTGAAATCAGGCATTGTCTCCCTAATTAGTAAAGAGTAATGCATTTGTTTTTATGTCATCATAGTTGTTAATCAATCAGTACAAAGCATCATCTGTGCAAGTTTCAAGTAAATCGAAACAGTAGTTTCAGAGTTATGCCGAACTTGTAACAACCCTTCATTTCTGCCCAGCCCCTTTCCCTTATCTTTTTTTGGAACAATAGTTTAAGGGAAGTTTTACACTTTTAAGATGTTTTATCGCTCGCTTATCTATTTTTGATACGGCCCCTGTTTCATGAAATGACTTTAAGCTAATGGTACCATTAACTTCGATGCATTTTCCATTTAGTTAAAGGTACCATTAACTTAAAGTCACTTTATGAAACAGGCCCGTTTCATAAAGTGACTAAGCTAATGGTACCATTAGCTTAATGCATTTTCCATTTGGTTGAAGTTATCATTTGCCTAAAGTCACTTTATGAAACAGGCTCCAGGCCCCTCACTTTTGGCTCAATGGAAGAACGCCTGCCTTGCACCTGGAAGACCTGGGTTTGATTCCCAGCATGGTCTGCAACATTTGGCATTGTCAGTGAAGGCACTTTCCTCTCTCATCTTGGTTTTGACTATCTTTGCCTTAATGCATGGATCACTCTGGCGATTGATGCCTCATGCGAGGGTCCGTGGGTTCGAATCTGGTAGGAAGCAATGTCTTTCACTTTAGAAACCCTATTCTATTTCATATTCGATAGTAATACTCTGAACAGAGGGAGTCTGATCAGATGTGATAGCTACTCTAAGTCATTATAGGTGAAGGATCTCAAGGATAAGATGGGGAGGAATGTGGTAGATTTAGGGTGTGTAAAGCCTAGCGCACATTGACCTTGCGACTGGAAGCAACTACCGGCAATGGCGTTTCCGGCAACGGTGGGCAACTGGCTGGAAACAGCAGCAACTGAACAGATGCTTGAACAGGCGGATGTGCGCGCTCCGGCAACGCTATTGCCGACCGTTGCCGCTAGTTCCAGCCAGTTGCTCATGTTCTACTCATTGCCGACCATTGCTTCTAGTTGTCTTCAGTCGCTTTCGATGTGCACGCTCTGGCAATGAATTTCCTTTGTTTGTGGAGCACACCTAGTCATGTGACGGAATCCCGAGTGGTCCGCTCGGAAGACATCGACAATTTCCGTGTAGCATTCAGTTCAGTTGCCTGTTTGATGTGCGCGCTCCAGATTGAAGACTGGATTGTGCCACTTGTTGCCCCAATGACCAGTCGTAACTGATGTGCGCGGAACGCATACATCAGTAGCGACTGTTGTGTTCAGTTGCTTCCAGTCGATGTGCGTCCAGTTGCGTCCAGGTCGATGTGTGCTAGGCTTTAGGCCCCTGAGCCTACCATCTGGACTTTGGCTCGATGGAAGAACGCCTCCCTTGCTTGTAGAGGATCCAGAGTCAATTCTCAGTGCGGTCTTTGACACAGCTATATCATCCTCCTTTCAGATTACGAATATGTTTCATCCTACTCGACCCCAATATCGTGTGCCTCAAGGAACCATTTCATGGCTACACCAAGCGACACGGAATGGGCGCAGTACCCAGAATCCATCATGATTGGTGAGGAGGTGATCAGCTGTTGCATGGAGCACTTACAGATACTGCTGAAGGGACAGATTCAGCTGCTGGCACATAGGGTACTTTAAAACTCTTTATTTTAGATACACGAGCATTAAAAGGGCTGTCTTCCCTTATGAACTCTAATTTAAACATCCCTCTAAAAACCAGGGCCCACATCGATAAAATGTTGCTAGCTTACTAGTTGGTTGCTAGTGGTGTATGTACATGTACATTGGCTTGTACAAACTGGTAATTTAGTAAGTAGACCTAAGTAAGCCTTGCAAGGTTTTATGAATATGGGCCCTGGATATTGTATATGAAGATGTACGGTAACAATTTCGATCAAAGAATGTGTTTGATACAACATCCCATTAATTAATTTACATGTACAACTTTTGATAAGCTTGATGAAGGAGCTGTAAACAAGCACAGCATTGAACGTCCCCAGCGCCCCGGGTGCAAGTCCGACGATCGTGAATTTGGAAGATTTACGTTTTGTAGGGGATTGATGGCCGAGAGTTTCAGTGGAGAACAAGACTTGAACCATTCATTTACACCACACACCTTTGGCTCACGATACGTCCACACACCAAATATGAAATCAAATCTTCAGTCGTTCAGAAATTATGGAGCAGAAGGAAGGGAATTTTTAGGGTTTTTACAAAGTGGCCCCTATAGGCTAAATTAAAATCAATTAAATAAAAAAAATGCTATGATATAGTATGTGCCCTCGCTAGATAGACCCTAAAGGTGCTGCTCCACCACGTGACAGTTTTCTGTCGAAAGTTTGTTGTCAGATAGTAACTGTTCAAAGACTGTCCCGTAGAAGTTGTTGTCCCCCGGATATATCGTGTGCCTCAAGGAACCATTTCATGGCTACACCAAGCGACACGGAATGGGCGCAGTACCCAGAATCCATCATGATTGGTGAGGAGGTGATCAGCTGTTGCATGGAACACTTACAGATACTGCTGAAGGGACAGATTCAGCTGCTGGCACATAGGGTACTTTAAAACTCTTTATTTTAGATACACGAGCGTTAAAAGGGATGTCTTGCCTTACGAACTCTAATTTAAACGCCCCTCTAAAAACCTGGGCCCATATTCATAAAACCTAGGTAGCTTAGTCGGTTGCTAGTGCTGTACGTAGATTGGCTTGTACAAACTAGTAATTTAGTAAGTACATGTAAGCCTTGCAAGGTTTTATGAATATGGGCTGGATATTGTTTATGAAGATGTAACACTTTTGATCAAAGAAAGTGTTTGATAAACGACAACCCATTACCGATAATTAATTTACATGTACAGCTTTTGATAATCTTGATGAAGGATTATGTAAACAAGCGCAGCATTGAACGTCCCCCGTCGCCCCGGGTGCAAGTCCATTGGTCGTGTATTTTGAAGATTTTCGTTTTGGAGGGGGATTGATGGACGAGAGTTTCAGTAGAGAACAAGACTTGAACTATTCATTTACGCCACACACCTTTGGCTCATGATACGTCCGCACACCAAATATGAAATTAAATCTTCAGTCGTTCAGAAACTATCGCCCGTATTCTGAAAGCTCACTCACACTCACACTCCACTCGTACTCAAGTGAGTGTCACTCAAGTGTGGCTCAAGGGACACTCAAGTACGAGTGTGACCTCAATAATTTGAGCATATTTTTAGATTCACAGAGGTCACTCAACTGTCACTAAGTCAAGTGCCCCTTGAGTAATAGTTGTCTTCAGTGTGCACACTGGTTTTGTATTGCCAGTACGAGTGTGAGTGTGACCTCAATAATTTGAGGGACCACTCACACTTAATGTGCTTTGGTTAATCTGAAACATCTCCGGAACTCATCGTCGATGTACTTGTCATAGTCAAAATTATATTCTCTTCGCAAATGACCAACATTTTTTCCAATCTTTCAATATTTTCCAACCTATTGAGCCACATATACGCCATTTTGGTAAATAAACGTTTACTTGAGTGAAGGCTAAGGGAGGTATACCACGCACTCAACCTTCACTCCAAAATAATGACTTGGGTGAGTGTGAGTGAGGTCTCTGAAAGGTTCAAGTGTGAGGTAGATCTTTCACTCATTGAGTCTTGAGTGACACTCATTGAGTGTCCAGTGATACTCAATGAGTGTGAGTGTGAGGTTTCAGAATACTGGCCTTTGTATTAAAAGCGTAAACACAGTTTTTGTGTTTCAGCTTTTGGCCCCCTGGTGGCAAAGTGGAGAATTTGGCCAATTCTTTCACGCGACGCACTGTTTCACGCGATACACCCTCCCACCAAATATGAAACCAAAATCTTTAGTTGTTCAGAAGTTACAGAGCGGAAGGGAACGTTTGTGAAGTGCCCCCTACAGGGCTGAAAAATCAATTAAATTTAAAAATTGTCTGATATATTATGTACCCTTGCTAGGTGAGCCTACCATAAAAATTTGGTGAAATTCCATTCAGTATTAAAGGCACTGTAATCGCAATTTATATGTCTCGGCTTTTGGCCCCCTGGTGGCAAAGTGGAGAATCAGATTTGGCTGATTCTTTCAGGCGACACACCGTTGGCCCGTGATACATCTGTCCACCAAATATGAAACCAAAATCTTCAGTTGTTCAGAAGTTAAAGAGTGGAAGGGAACTTTTTGTTTTTTTAATACAAGTGCCCCCTATAGGGCTGAAAAATCAATTGCATTCAAAAATCGTGCGATATATTATGTACCCTTGCTAGATTAGCCAACCACAAAAATTTGATGACACTCTGTTCAATATGGTGTACTTACGCTGAACTTGCTCATTTCAGATCAACCTATTTCTGAAGGAAGCAATTTCTCTCCTCCTGTCTTTGGAGATGAAAAATGCCCGCATTGAGGAGCGCCTCCAACCTGTCGCTGAATTCTTGGAGAACTACATGAGGCAGATGAAAAGTTGGTTGTACAGTGACCTCTTCGAACTTTTTATGGAGGATCTCTGGACGTATGTTGTGGAGGTAGGTTATTAAATGTCTGTTGGGAAAATTAACTCTTTCGCTGCATGGTGGGTGCACTGCACCCACTAGATGGGAAGGTTAACCTTCCCATCTTTGCGTTGTGGGTGCATTTTGCCCACTGCACAAATACAACATTCAGGCTCAGCACAATACTCCCATCTCCAACTGGCTTAAATTGGTTGTTGAGTGGAGTTATAACTTATATAGACCTTTTTTAACTGGCAAGCTTCTCAAATTCCGTTAGTAGAAACGTCGCAAAAGAAAAGTGCCCTTTCCTAGGTTGAACTGCTCTTTCACAAAGTTTCATTGTGCCCATCTGAAATCATAGACATAACCCTGTCGTCAGACCTAACTTGTCCTGGTTCCTGCACTACAACATTGCCACAAAAGTATAAATCAAGTTCTAAACTTGGTGCGGTCATTGTTCCAGGATTTCTCCAATGAAGTGAAGAATTTGATCCACTGGAAACGAAACACAAAAACAAAGGCTGAACTCCTCCTGCAGGCTGTCTCAGTAAGTATGACAGGATTAAAAAGGCCTAATTCTAGCTTATGAATTCTTCGTGTTTAAAGAGTAAGTCGCGACAGTCAGAAATGACACTAAAAGAATAATTTTGCGGCCCACGAAATTCACAATTTCAAAATTTCCATATTTTAGTCACGTGAATTAGATCATTAGCCAGACCTCGAGCTGCAGATGACCGTGTGCTAAATGGTATCAAAAGAGAATAAATTAAGCCATGGTAGTCGTGCAATAATGCATTTTTAGCTCAGCTGACCAAGGTCAGCGGAGCTATTCATATGACTAAATGGCTCAAAATGTGTGTGTGTCTGTGTGTGTGTGTGTCTGTTATTACATTCATTTTTCAGCCCTGTAGGGGGCGCTTTGTAAAAACCACATAAGTTCCCTTCCGCTCTGTAACTTATGAACGACTGAAAATTTTGGATTGATATTTGATGGGGGGATGTACCATGGGCCAACGGTGTGTCGCGTGAAAGAATCGGCCAAATCCGATTCTACACTTTGCCACCAGGGGGCCAAAAAACCAAAACACAAAAACTGCGATTACGCCTTTAATACTGAATGGAATTTCACAAAATTTTTATGGTAGGCTCATGTAGCAAGGGTACATAATATACTATGTGGGTTTTCAATTACATTCATTTTTCAGCCCTGTAGGGGGCGCTTTGTAAAAACCACATAAGTTCCCTTCCGCCCTGTAACTTTGGAATGACTGAAAATTTTGGGTTGATATTTGGTGGAGGGATGTATCATGGGCCAACGGTGTGTCGCGTCAAAGAAGAATCGACCAAATCTGATTTTCCACTTTGCCACCAGGGGGCCAAAAAGCCGAATCACATAAACTGTGATTGTGCCATTAATACTGAACGGAATCTTCAAAATACATGCCCGTCGGACTTGCACCCGGGGCGACGGGGGACGTTCAATGCTGTGCTTGTTCAGCTAGTGACTGTATTACAGCAATATTGCTGTCATACAGTCACTAGCTGAACAACTTCTACAGAAAACTGTTATGTGGAGCGGCGCCTTAACGTTTTCGCTGCGGCAGCCATTATTACGCAATGCCACGCTGTGCTGTGCATCAGTTCGTCCTTGGAGGCACCTCCCAACGGCACCAAAAATATTCAAAAGTGTCGCCATCTATTGTATCCTGATCAAACTAAATTTTCCCAAGTGCGTATACCATTTATAAAGCTACTACGGCCAGTGCGTGACAAGTGTCAAAGCTATTGGGCATGACGTGCACTGCACGTCACACGCACTGGACTGTGCATGTGCCATGACGTGTATTGCGCGTCAAACGCAGTGAAAGGGTTAAGCCTACCATAAAAATTTGGTGAAATGCTGTTTAGTATTAAAGGCGTAAACACAGTTTTTGTGTTTCGGCTTTTGGCCCCCTGGTGGCAAAGTGGAGAATTTGGCCGATTCTTTCAGGCAACACACCGTTAGCCCATGATACACCCTCCAACCAAAATCTTCAGTTGTTCAGAAGTTACAGAGTGGAAGGGAACGTTTGTGAAGTGCCCCCAACAGGGCTGAAAAATCAATTAAATTCAAAAATTGTCTGATATATTATGTACCCTTGCATGCCTTGCTAGGTGAACCGACCATAAAAATTTGGTGAAATTCTATTCAGTATTAAAGGCACTGTAATCGCAGTTTATGTGTTTCGGCTTTGGCCCCCTGGTGGCAAATTGGAGAATCAGATTTGGTCGATTCTTTCATGCAACACACCGTTGGCCCATGATACACCCTCAGCGTCCTCTAGCGGCGAGCGCCCCTATAAATTCAGGGTACTCAGTCAGGCTGTTCATTCGGTATTTTGCTCCCGTGCGGAACAGTCTCGGTTTGGAACCTCGCTTGCAGTGTATTGTCCATTGTCCGCTTTTGTTCTGCTTTCAAGCTGTGCACTTTGCATGGTTTGCATGTGCCTTTGTCGGTGTGGTTTAGGCTCGAACTGCTGTTGTGAGCATTGCAAGCGGCAGGCCCCGGCGTCGGGGTGCCAGTGGGAGAGCTTAAATTGGCGTTGTGAGCGTTGGCTAGCGTCAAGCCCCTTCGGGGGTGCTACATGTGTGAAGAAGGCTTAAATTGGCGTTGTGAGCATTGGCTAGCGTCAAGCCCCTACGGAGGTGTTATGTGTGGAAGTCTTGTATTGACGTTGTGAACAATGCTATTTTGGGAAGGATCTAACTGAAGTTGTAGTTGTATATAAACATAAAGGAATCAACCATAAAGGTTCAACTGACAAATTTAGCATTTTTAGCTCACTCGTGAGCTATAGCCGTCACGCGGTGTCTGTCGTCCGTCGTCGTCGGCGTCGTCGTCCGTTAGCAGGGCACGTTTTGTTACCGCTGGGGCTATTGATCTGAAACTTGGTACACATATACCCCTAGGTCAAATGACCTATGACACCCAATTTCGGTCCGATCTGATTCCTGGCTTGGCCACCAGGGGGGATAAACCGAAAACCTTTAAAGTGCAGTTTCGCCTTAACCGTTGATCGGATCATCACCAAATTTTTATGGTGGGTACATCTTATGAGGATACACCACATATCACCCGGGTTTTTGATTTGACCTAATTTTCAAGGTCACAGAGGTCAAAGTTCGAAATGTCATTGTCGGGTGGCACGTTTCGTGGCTATTTGTCCTGGATTGCTCAAATTGGGTGTGATGATGTATCTAGGTACCCTGTGTGTCTGTGGCGGATTTCGGTCCGATCGGACTTCAAGTACGGCCACCAGGTGGCTATCTTGGAAATTGAGCATTGGACCATAGCTCAATAACTATTGGGGCTAGAATGTTCTGAACTTGAACAAGTATGTATCTTTGTAGCCTTCATGTGTACAGCAAATTTCAGCGTGATCGGACTTCACAGACCGCTGCCAGGCAGCCATTTTGGAAAATGCAACTTTGACTTGTGTGACTGATAAATGTCGTTCAACTTGAAAACCCGTATGATATATCATGCATCTGCATTAGATGTACCTACAATAAAAATTTGGTGATGATCCGTCGAATAATAAGTTAGCTATTGCACTTTTTGTCCATTTCAATTCAAATGGAGCCATCTATTGACTATTCAATGAACCACAGACACACAGAGACCAAGGTGGGGTCAGTCAGTACAGTGACCATGGTAACAGGTAGGCCTCTGACAGCAATGACATTCAGTTCTAGCAGTGTTCACCGTGTTCACTGGTTGTGTGACTGTTATTAGGCCTAGGCCTATGCTGATTGCTGTGTCAGGGGGATCTGATGATGTTGCCTTTTCCTTTGTTTGGACAGGTAGGACTAGGCCTAGGCTTAGGGTTTAGGCTTTTTGACACCTTCTTGGCCTAACGTTAGTAGACCTAGGTCATCAATTCATAGCCCTACAATCATGATCAGTCAAAGACTTTGATGGGCCCAATCCAGGCCTAGGGTCTAGGCCTACCGGTAGGCCTACGCCTCCCCCCCCCCCCAACAGTGGTACAGCAGGTCACATGTTTATTCTTCTTATGCATTGAGTAATAGATCGGCGCATTCTGTCTCGGTTGGTTGAGCTCAATAGTGCATTCGAAGTCGGTGTTGGGTGTTTTGGGAGTGTTGGGAGGTGTTAGTCATGTGTTTTGTGTAAAGGCTACTTCGAATCAACCACAAGGCTGGAAACATCCGGCTCCTCCCCAATACTCTTAGCGAGACGATAGAGGACGCTGAGGATGTGGTGACACCCTCAGCGTCCTCTAGCGGTGAACGCCCCTATAAATTCAGGGTGTACTCAGTCAGGCTGTTCATTCGGTATTTCGCTCCCCGGATGGAATGGCGAGGGTAAAACCTCGACTGCAGGCCGTGTGTGCCGAATTTGAGGTGTAGAGGGGACTGCAGGCCGTGTGTGCCGAATTTGAGGTGTAGAGGGGATGCGGTGATTGCCCGCGGAAGGCTTGACACTGATCACGTGCCCTCCCCCCGCCCTGTAGGCACGCTCCTCTATTCTCTCGCTCTTGGGCTGGAAACATCCGGCTCCTCACCAATACTCTTAGCGAGACGATGGAGGACGCTGAGGGTGTGGTTACATCCGCCCACCAACTATGAAACCAAAATCTTCAGTTGTTCAGAAGTTACAGAGCGGAAGGGAACTTTTGTGTTTTTTTAATACAAGTGCCCTCTACAGGGCTGTAAAATCGATTAAATTCAAACATCGTGCGATATATTACATACCCATGCTAGATGAGCCAACCACAAAAATTTGGTTAAAGGACCACAGTATTGCTTCCCAATCCTGCGTTGCACCTACCCGCGTTAAGGGAGACCTCTATTGACGACTTGGTAAACCACTCATGCTACTACGTGCATTGTAGTGTAATCATACATTCTCCAACACTGGGGCGAAAGGCTTAACTACAGTATTGGAGAATGGTGTCGGTGGCGCCGGCTGTCGACAGAAAGTGGCAATACTGTGGTCCTTTAAACTCTGTTCAATATAGTGTACTTATCACTGACCTTGCTCATTTCAGATCAACCTATTTCTGAAGGAAGCAATTTCTCTCCTCCTGTCGTTGGAGATGAAAAATGCTCGCATTGAGGAGCGCCTCCAACCTGTCGCTGAATTCTTGGAGAACTACATGAGGCAGATGAAAAGTTGGTTGTACGCTGACCTCTTTGAACTTTTTATGGAAGATCTCTGGACGTATGTTGTGGAGGTAGGCGATTGAATGTCTGTTGGGAAAATTAACTGCACCCACTAGATGGGAAGGTTAATGGTGGGTGCACTGCACCCACTAGATGGGAAGGTTAATGGTGCACTGCACCCACTTGATGGGAAGGTTATTGGTGGGTGCAACTGCACCCACTAGTTGGGAAGGTTAATGGTGGGTGCACTGCACCCACTAGATGGGAAGGTTAATGGTGGGTGCACTGCTCCCATTAGATGGGAAAGTTAATGGTGGGCGCACTGCACCCACTAGATTGGAAGGTTAATGGTGGGTGCACTGCTCCCATTAGATGGGAAAGTTAATGGTGGGCGCACTGCACCCACTAGATTGGAAGGTTAATGGTGGGCGAACTGCACCCACTAGTTGGGAAGGTTAATGGTGGGTGCACTGCACCCACTAGATGGGAAGGTTAATGGTGCACTGCACCCACTTGATGGGAAGGTTATTGGTGGTGCACTGCACCCACTAGTTGGGAAGGTTAATGGTGGGTGCACTGCACCCAGTAGATGGGAAGGTTAATGGTGGGTGCACTGCTCCCATTAGATGGGAAGGTTAATGGTGGGTGCACTGCACCCACTAGATGGGAAGGTTAAAGGCCCGTTTACACATGCAACTTTTCATATGCAACTTCATGCAACTTGTTGCATAAACCTGATGAGACCAAAAATTTCATCAAAGTTGCATGTGTAAACGGGCATGCTGTCGCAAAATTAGGAACAAAGGATTCCCGCCCAAATTCCTGCAACTTGTTGCGAACTTCTGCAACTTATCGCACTGAATGTTGCAATGTGTAAACGTCACAAATAGACTGCAACAAGTTGCAGGTTGCAGCAACTTGCAACTTTAACTGGCAAGCTTCTCAAATTCCGTTAGTAGAAACGTCGCAAAAGAAAAGTGCCCTTTCCTACATGTAGGTTGAACTGCTCTTTCACAAAGTTTCATCGTGCCCATCTGAAATCCTAGACATAACCCTGTCGTCAGACCTAACTTGTCCTGGTTCCTGCACTACAACATTGCCACAAAAGTATAAATCAAGTTCTAAACTTGGTGCGGTCATTGTTCCAGGATTTCTCCAATGAAGTGAAGAATTTGATCCACTGGAAACGAAACACAAAAACAAAGGCTGAACTCCTCCTGCAGGCTGTCTCAGTAAGTATGACAGGATTAAAAAGGCCTAATTCTAGCTTATGAATTCTTCGTGTTTAAAGAGTTAGTCGCGACAGTCAGAAATGACACTAAAAGAATAATTTCGCGGCCCACGAAATTCACAATTTCAAAATTGTACAAATTTCCATATTTTAGTCACATGAATTAGATCATTAGCCAGACCTCGAGCTGCAGATGACCGTGTGCTAAATGGTATCAAAAGAGAATAAATTAAGCTATGGTAGTCGTGCAATAATGCATTTTAGGTCACCTGTGAACTATAGTCATGACATGGTGTCCGGCGTCGTCGTCAACTGCGTAGTCCCTTAGCAGGACACAAAATTGTTTGACAACCATTTGTCGCCAGATGCATTTTCATTTCTAGAACGTTTGACCCCGTTTAGAAATCTTAGGAAAAACATTTGTATCCAGCAAGACAAATATTTCTAATCCATTTAAACGAACATGAATTTCGTTGCTCGAATAAACATGTTTGTCTTCATTTGGCACATTTCATTGGCGCATGAAATGTTAGCATTTTGTTTGGTGCGTGAAACGTTCGCTTCTCGTTTGGCGCGAGAAACATTTGCACTTTCTTTCAAACTACGTTTTGATACTTTGTGTTTGGCTTTCACTTTTGGCAAATCTTCATTCTAAAACCATTGGGAACAATGTTTAAAGATCATTTGGGTTCCATTTAACTATGAAGGGGTAAATATCAAGAAGTCAACTTCCAGGACTTAGCAAATTTTCGACCCCAACCGGGGTCTTCTTCAGGCTGGCACACTAGATTTCTTTTCTGAAATCTAGTGTGGAAAAGTGCCAGCCTGAAGAAGACCCCGGTTGGGGTCGAAAATTTGCTAAGTTTTGGAAGTTGACTTCTTGATATTTACCACTTTGTGTGTCAATTTTTGTGCTTTCTTCTTTGCATTTAACTATGAAAATATCAAACGATTTGCAAAAAATATTTAAATTTGTTCTTCGTCTGAAACAAAAAAAATTGAACATGATCCCTAATTCCAAACATTAAATAAATCGCCAATAAAGTGAAGAATCCCTGTCATCTATTTGTTTCTTCTTTCAGTTCTTCATGAAGTTCGTGAGTACCAGGTGTCCGAACCTGAGCTTGGATGACATGGTGGAGAAAATGGACACTGTGGTATTCCAGCTCCAGTTGTACACACAGCCAAGCGAGAGGTTGATTGCATTGTATTACCAATTATATGAAAGTGTGAGTTTAAAATAGTGAATCGGGAACTGAATGCCAACCATATGCACAATGTCCACGTCCGCATTACTTAAGACCCCACGAAAGTGATTTACTGGTTATTCAAAAATTCCCCGCCCTGTCCTTGTATTACGCAATATTAGCATAAAAATCATGCCACAACATGGTCAACATATTGCAGGGATGTCAAATCTCCGCCGATCGGCGGAAATCCGACTTTTTGGCGGGGAAAGTTGGGTCCTGAGATTCGTGTAAATCTGCAATAAAAATGGGGGGGGGGGGTCTAATAGGTAGGGGCCTACAAGGTTGGGCTTTTCAACCATGTTCAACAAGATCGTTAGATATGTCAAACCGCCTTCCCGCGCCGGACCCCGCAGAATCTTTGCCGATCGCCCTCGCCGCCATCCTAACAACGCAGAGCAGACACACAGCCCAGTCAATGGGAATCCGGTGGCCAATCACGTATAAGCCCGCCACACACTTTGCTGACGCAGTGAATGAACCGTAGTAGCATGCCCAAATTTGGAACGGCATCGCTTATGTGGCGGGAAAAGTGGGAGATA
The DNA here is from genome assembly GCA_002633025.1 of Notospermus geniculatus. Taxonomy (NCBI): domain Eukaryota; kingdom Metazoa; phylum Nemertea; class Pilidiophora; order Heteronemertea; family Lineidae; genus Notospermus; species Notospermus geniculatus. Next base: position 15,240 of record NMRB01001752.1, on the reverse strand, counting down.
CTTGATTGGCTGTTTCCTTCCTGGCGCAATACAGTTCCGAAACTCCGTTAGGTTATCTCACCATATATGGCTAGCCCTACCGGCGGGTTTGGGAACCAAACTGGCCATGTCCGCGCTTTGGATCTTGGCGTCTGAAATGTCTGGAAAAAGCCTCTCTAGCGGTCCCAAATGACAAAATTTTCTCACACGAGGGGGGAGACCCCCCTCGCGCTCGCCCCTAAGTGTTGTCCGAGTTTTTGCTAAAATCTGCTGACATCCCTGATATTGTTGTAACATGTTCACCAACAATAGGTAAAATTTGTCCTCTGCATTAAATTTTACAAATTTTTTTCTTATGCACAGTTTCTTTTTGTGGCCAATATAGATCTCAGTGGCAAAGCCAGGTCTCTCTGAGCTTACAAGATTTTCGTATATTTGCTGTTTACGAGGCACTTATTATCTTTTCCAGTGTAACCAGTCAGAATATTCCAGTGAAGATGATGATCATCTCCCGGCGAAGTACCTTCAACGAATGAAACATGACCTTCACCTCCTGAGGAAATGTTTCTCTGGTGAAGACCTCATCAACTGGGTGTTGGAGCATCCTACTCCATCGCCATTATCAAGTAAGCAGGCTGATTTTCTAGGAAATATATATATCTGCAGGCCTTTCCTTTTGAGGCGTGCTAAAATGTGCATGTGAGGCGCGCTAAAATGTGCATGTGAGGCGCGCTAAAATGTGCATGTGCCTCGCAAACAGTAGAATTTCTATTCTTTGCGAGGCACATGCACATTTTAGCGCGCCTCAAAAGGAAAGGCCTGCACTGTGGCATGAGACTTTCGGCAAGTCTCTTTGCCTCACTGGCCTCTCTCCACCCAGGTGTATAAATGGGTACCGGTCGGAAATGCTCAGATTGTAGTGCTGAATGAACAGCTCATGTGAGTTCTACTGAAAGGTTTCAGGATAGACTGGGGTTAAAGTGTAAAGGTGGATGACACCGCTACCGTTGTTGATATCAGACTATAAACCCAAACTTTAACTTTTAAAAAATTTCTGTTCATTTTGACCTCTGTAATCAGGACACCACTCAATCAAGGACATCATCTGTCAGACGGTGTCCTTGACTGAGAGGTCGTACCCAGAGTTCCATGCCACATGAAACTCTGGAAAGGGCTAGACCGGTACTACTTTTGCACAATGCAAAATGCATTGTCATGGCGGATGGATTTCTGACCGTTGCACAAGCAATTGCGTAGGGATTCCAAAGAGTTCGTACTTTGTTCCGCAATAGAACATCGAATAACCAATGGAATGTTAAAATCCTAGTATTTTTACAAATACTGGAACAAATTCTAATTTTCGGTATGATTATTTTATCAAATAATTTGTAAAATCGATGAGCACAAGAATCTTGTGCTGGGTTCCAGCCCTTTTCAGAGGTCTGAGCCAAGGAACGATGGTGGCGACCTCTTCAGATTGCATCTGTGACTACAGCAAATTTAAGCCAGATTGGACTTCAAATATGGCCACCAGGCAGCCATCTTGGAAAATGTATTTGGCCTCATATATCTCTTGAATGACTGCATCTAGAATGTTATGACATTGAAAGAGTATGTAACCTAGGTACCCTATATGCACAACAAATTTTTTGGCCCTATCAGACTTCGAGTATGTTGTCCTTTCAGATCCTGGGACAGATTCCGACAGTTCACCGGAAATGTTTGCAAGAGAAAACGCGGAGAATATCTGCCAGAGACTGCTCGATGATGAGGTGATCGTTGGGGTAGACAGTGACAATCATAATCTAGGTACGAAACGTGTTAAGGGACCCTACAGGCAACCTCCTCATAGCCATTTTGATGTGTTCATCACACCGATTGTTTGGCATGAGAATCCAACTCTGAGACATACAGTACAGGTCACAATTGACATCCCTAAATTTGCGTAAGTCACTCGTAACTTACGCAACAACTCACGAGCTATGCTACGCGTAACTTACGAGGTGAGTTACGCGAATTTCGCTAGCTACGCAATGATTTACGAGACGAGTTACGCGATTTTGGCAGGTTACGCGGTGAGTTAGGCGAAACCAAAGCCGCGAGTTACCCGTAAGTTACATGTAACTTACGGGTAACTTACGCGAAGCCGTAGGGATGTCAATTGTGACCTGTACTCTATGTGACCCAGTATGGTAAAACCCAGCCAAAGTCGCTGAACACCACAGGGTTGATAAGTTATGTAGGGAGTGTCATCACAATGAAAAAACGATGGTCTTTTGGTGGCAAATAAAGCCTTATAAATTGTGCAACAAAATGAAATTGCTGTCATACAGTCTGTATGACAGCGATTGTTGCTGTCAGACAGCAATATTTGACTATCTGACGGCAAACTTTCGATAGAAAACTGTCACGTGGAGCGGCGCCTTTAGAGGCAAGGATAACGTATCTGACATTTTCAGTATGATAATGTTGGAGAAGCTACATGTAGATCCAAAGCCAGGTCTCTGTGACCTTCCAACTGCGAGTTTGGTCTATTTTCTTTTGGCTATGAAGTTTTTACATCAAGCCCTGTTTCCACTATAGCAGTTTTCACCACGGTTCGTGGCAGCGGCGTGGTTTTCACAGGCATTGGGATCAATGCCATTGCATTGTTAAACCACTGAAGGATTCTCCAAAACCCTGTGAAAACTGCACCACTTGCCAGAAAACGCAAACGGGCCTTAAAGGGCGTTTACACGATTCAACATTTGTTGATAGGGTTTAGACGCTTGAAAGTTGAAAGGTGTTGGAACGCTGTTGACAGCTGTTGAAGCGTCTAAACCCCCTTTCAACACCTTGCCAAAATATAGCTTCGTGTTCCTATTTCTGGCAACTTGTTGAAAGCTATCGAAAGACCCTGTTGAAAGGTGTTGAAAGGGGGTTTAGACACTTCAACAGCTTTCAACAATGTTCAACACCTTTCAACAAATGTTGAATCGTGTAAACCCCCCTTTAAAACTTCTTTTTGTTCATGTATAGGTTACTCTATTGGGATGGCCTCCGACATTGATGTCAGCTACCCCAGGATGACAATATGTACGGGAGATGACGCTGCACCTTCATCGGCAGGTGGGCACGACTTTGAAGATCCCAGTGCAGCAGTTGACCAGCCTTGGAACGACGGACGTGAGCGACGTGGCGTGTGGACGCCATTTTTCTACAGCCAAGGCTTGGATAGATTGCACTATGATGGCAAAATGGGTCAGACAAGGAAACAGGCAAGCGCAAGTGAACCGGCGTTGTATAGGCCTAGTATGAAAACTGTCACTGATACAGACAGCTTGGAAGCTGTGTGTGGTTCAGAATCAAGACAACCGCCGGTTCACAGCGATGTTCTTGGGGATGATCACACCTGTAATGGACAGGAAGAAAATCATGGTATTGGTGCAGATCACGGAGTTGAAATTCCGTATGCTCATCGTGATGAACCTGCTGGGGTCAAGGTCACACAGGCGCTCGAACCATACCAGGCTAAGCCAGAGGGTGTTGGTTCTAAACAGGAGGCTGATGCAGACACAGGTGGCAGATTGGATGTAACAGATGGGAAATTGGCATGTGCAGCAGATGAAAAACTGGAGGCAAATGGAAGAAAAGATGCTGTACATTCTTTAGAAGATGCAGCTGTGATAAGTGGCTCAGACGGCTTTGTTAGAGAACGGAGTCTGAGTCAAGCTGAGATGTTACATCAAGGGAGTGGTGAATTTGTTGAGAAATTTGTTCCTGAGCAGATGGGAAGGGTACAAGAAAGTGAAGTCCGCAGCAGTAAAAGTGACAGGCCTACCCCTGTCCCTGGTGACAATGGAGAGATGGTCCCTCCTGATGTTGATGTTTGTGGAAGTCCTGAGTCAGCAGTGATTGGTGGAGACGGTGTGTTGGAGTCTACTAGCAGAGATAACAAGCCTGTAAATGATGAGCCTACTGCAGCTCAACAAGGTTTTCAAGATAATGCGTCTACTGCAACTGATATTCAAGAACATGGGCGGTGTCCTCGAAGTCTTAATCCACGGGTAAGAGGTGAAGGAGAGGAAAAGATGGTGGATGATCAGTGTGAGCAGGAAAATGGGGATGAACAGGTGGATGCGAGTGAAAAACCGCAGGTAATGGGTGAAAAACTGGAGCAGATGACAGATGAAGAACAGGGAGAAATGACGGATGAAAAACACGTTCAGATGTCAGATGAAAAGCTGAAGCAGATGGCAGATGAAAAACTGAAGCAGATGGCAGATGAAAAACTGGGGCAGGTGGCAGATGAAAAATTGGAGCAGATGGCAGATGAAAAACTGGGGCAGATGACAGCGGAAAAAATGGAGCAGATGGCAGATGAAAAACTGGAGCAGATGACAGCTGAAAACCGGNCGAGGGCCCAAAATGACCCCTGCAGTCAAGCAGATGATAGCCAGAGAAATGTCTGTCCTAATTTAGCGGAGAGTTTCCGCTCGGCCAGTGGATTTGGCCCTTTCGCACCACGCTATATTGAATCGTCGACCGTGGTGTCCTCCTCAATATTCCAGTCCTCCCAACAGAATTTGTACCGCTTCAAAAGTATCCAAGATGTAAGCGTGTCGACGCATAATTTGACGGAAAGTCTGCTGCAGGATTTGACCAATCATAACCAGCATCGCCACAACATGTCCAAGGTCACTGGACCGCTACTGCAGTCGGCCATTGACAAGAACGTGACCACTAAGTTTGTTTTGACAGTGTTATACACCAGAAGGAAACGGGATAAGACCACCAAGAGGTTCTTTAGACGAGTCCCAGAGGAAATGGTGACAGATATCAAGATGCTTGAGGAAACGGCCATGGAGTCGGGTTGTTTTGGTTGAGTAGTTTTCACATTGCAAGATATACGTCTTGGTGACGTATATCTCTTGATCTCCACGCAAAAATTTTCTGTTCCAGAATTATTTACTTGATGGGCATATCCACGGTCTCGGACGTGACATTCTTACTTATTCAGTGATGTTTCGGCAAATTTTGGAACCACAGAAAGATGTAATACCCTGCATCATGTCAGGCTCTTGTCCTTCTATGCCCCTGGTATGAATTAAGTTCGTTGTGATTCATAATTAGTGCTAATTCATAATTTGCTATTCAGTTGCGTCACAGACGTGGCATCAGACAGGTAACATCCGTGACACAACTAATTAGCAAACAGTGCACTAATTATGAATCATCACAACGAACTTAATTCATACCAGGGGCATAGAGGGACACAAACCTGACATGATGCAGGGTATTTAATGGTCCTTTTGTGCCATGAGTTGAGGGCTCAGAGTTGAGGGCTCCAGATTTCGCTATGTGGGGCTGGCTTTAATTACTCTTGTCAATAATGTTTGGATCAAAATTCATATTACCCGGTATGCAATGTTATTGCCCTCTTAGCGAGGTAAACTGCCAGATCGTTACAGTCATGGTGTAACTGTTAGTCCACATTGGGGACATTGTTTTCAACACAAGTGTACCTATGCTCAGTTCAGATTTCTGATTTGGGTGCCAACCACCCTTTGAGGACACCTACAATGGGAGAGGACACTTCTGTGTTAAGGACACCAAGGGCGTATTCGAATCCTCGTTCTTGACAACACTCGTGCTGACCCAGTTCATGAATCATGTAGCTGCTGACTCAACTCGAGAATTGGTTTCGAACGCCGAGAACGCAACCTGAGTCAGACCAAGAATGTGTTCTTCTCACTCCCCACTCAGCGGAGGGTTGAAAAGAACACGTTCTTGGCCCGACAAGAGTTGTGTTCTTGGTGTTCGAAATAGCCGTTCTCGAGTTGAGTCAGCGACTACATGAACTGGGTCAGCACGAGTGTTGTCAAGGACACGGATTCGAATACACCCCAAAGTTCAGTACCAAATGCACATTTCTGTTAACTTTTTTACCTCTGTAATAGGGTCTCCTTTCAATTGAGGACAACATCTGTTCGTTCCCCAGGGTGGTCTTAAAGGGAACTGGTCATGTCAGTAAAAAGTGATACAGAGAAGTAGTTTCGTGGCCCGCAAAATTCACCATTTCAAAATCACGAATTTTTGTATTCTAGACAATTAGATCCATAGACAGGCCTAAATCTGCAATTGAGAGTGTGCTAAGTGGTACCGGTATCCAAGGAGACTGAAGCCACATCAGTCATGCAATAATGCATTTTTAGCTCACCGGGTAGAGCTATTGTCGTGGCGCAGCGTATGTCGTCATCGTCCGTTAGCAGGGCACGTTTCATAACTGCTGGGGCTAAAGATCTGAAACTGAAGATGACCTATGACACCTAGTTGGCTTGGCTTGGCCACCAGGTGGCTGAAATCGAAAAAAAAGTGCAATAACTCCTGAACTAATGACTGGACCATCTCCAAATTTTTATCCCAGTACATGTACATCTAATAATGGGTGATCCCCTGACATATCCAACAGGTTTTTGATTTGACCTACTTTTCAAGGTCACAGAGGTCAAAGTTCAAAATTTTGCCATTTGGTAGCACATTTCCTGGCCATTTGATCTAGTCTTCTTAGTTTGTGTTATTATGTATCTACGTCCCTTCTACGTGTTCAGCAAATTTCGGCCGGATTCTACCTCAAACATGGCCACTAGGCGGCCATCTTGGAGAGCTACCTTCTAGGTGTGCAAGAAATTTGGACGGCCCTTTACGACTTCAAATATGGCTCTGCCAGTCGGCCACCTTTAAAACGGAAGTTTAGCCAGGTATCTCATTGAAGAACAGCAGGTAGAATATTATAACTTGGTATGAGTGTAGGTACCAGTAGATCTACCCTTTATAAATTTGGCAAACATATTTTTGCTCTATTACACTTCAAATATGGCAACCAGATATTTGTATTGTATTGGTTTATTAAAGATTCAAAAGAGTGATACAGTAAGTAAGTGCCCGGGGCTGAGGCATCAAGTAATAGGAAGTTTTTGCAAAGCCCCCGAAACGTCAACGCGAACGCCAAACCAATTGTTCGATGCCACGAAGAGAGCACCGAACAAAAGGACTGACGTTCACGCTGGCGTTTCGGGGGCTTTGCGGAAAATCTGTATTATTAGCCCCGGAGGTGCAAGAATGTACATGAAATAAATAAATTACACGGTAAATAAGACGACAAAATATGGCCACCACGTCACCACATTTAAATAGGGTCTTTGGCTCATACTGCCTAGACTACAGCAGTTAGAATGTTTTTACCCTGCAATGTTGATATGTATCTAGGTGCCCTATGTAAATGCAGCAAAATTCAGTCAAATTGGAATGCACATATTGCCACCACCAGTCGTCCATCATGAAAAATGTACTTTTGCTCAAAAATGTTCTAACCTGGTATGATGTTTCCCTGAAACATTTTGACTTGACACTTGTTATACGTTCTTCTGGTACATTCACCCAGGTGAGCACATGGCCCATGGACCATTATTTATGGAATACATTCCATATACATGTAGTCAGCACTAATATATCCAAGATGGCGGCAATCGATCGTGTATTTAGAAACTTTGGCCGGCATGACCAATGGGGTTAGTAGACCGGTGAAGTAGACCACGCGATCGAGGAATATGCATCGGGTTTGAACTTATAGTACCGGTACACAGATGCCACCTATTATTCATGACGATTCAAGGTGTGATTGGCCGTGCTTGGTGAACTGCATCTCTCGAACAATGAGCCTCTATAGGTGTCATGTCTGCTCTATAAAGGGCGGTTTACACTAGGTTGCACCAAGTTGCAAGTTGCAGCAACTTGTTGCAAACTACCTGGGACGGTTTACACATAGAAAAATCGATGCAACCTCCGGCGTGATCGAGTTGCAACAAGTTGCAGACCCGTTTACACATGCAACTTTTATAAAACTTTTTGGTCTCATCAGGTTTATGCAACAAGTTGCATGTGTAAACGGGCCTCAAGTTCATGTGACCAAATGGAGAACCCCATTCACTTTAAAGATAATGTATCACGGGTATTTTCACAGGACGCAAAAACAATTGTTTATTTACATTTTGTTTGTGTCCAGTCTTCCTTTGTCTTATGGGTAATTTGTTGGTGGCATACCCAAAAGTCCAAAGTAACAAAATGTAAACATCCATGTTTACAAACATTGAATATAAACAATTAATTCGTGATACATTATCTTTAATGGAGTGTGTCCACCATATTTCTGAACAGTTTTCTAAAGCTATGATTTAGCTGACACGCAGAATGCAGAGCTTTGCGGAACGCGGAAGCAGAAAATGCATTGCATTTTCGTATACAACATATTGTTCCGCCGGGGATTTTCCGCATCCCTATACCGCATTCCGGATGTGTGGTAAACGCAGCTTTTATACCATAATTCATCCTTATTCCAAAATACATGTAATCAAAAGGTTAAAATCATTGTGATATTCAACAGATGGTGCATATTGTCTTTCTGTAACACAGAGTTTGAGTTTTAAACTTCACCCCTCACTCCAAGTGTCCAAGTTGCAGGCTGCCTGTCACTGGATGTCTGAATACAGGCACGGATCCAGAGGGGGGCGGAAGGGACGTACGCCCCCGCCCCTATTTTTGGCAGAGCAATGATTTTTTTAGCAAGAAAAATCCAATCACATAAAAAAATTGAGTATTTTGCTCTCAGATGCCAGGAAAATGCATCTAAAAGCACTTTGGGCTTCCCGCTTTCGTTGTCCACTGCCTCCGTCGAGCTACAACACCCTTTCTGTCAACCCTGGATCCGTGCCTGGAATAGGTACAGTACAGTACCGGTACCGGTAGCTAAAATCTGGCCCAGTGGAGCGCTTGCACTGAGGGGTGGATGAAGCTGAATGTACAAAGAAGTAATGTATTATGAGTGCTGGTTTACTTGTAGAAACTCCAAATAATGTGCTCCTCAAACTCGGCCACTGTGATCAAAACCCATATTTCCATGATTTCATGATTTAAGTCATTCTTGAGAATTTTAAGGGACCATCCAGAAAAATCAATGTGTAAAACAATCCTAGCAATGTTAGGAAAGGGGGAGGGGGTCAAGGCCTTGTTAGGATTGAAATGGAGGTATGAAACATTGATTTTTTGGTGCCCCGTGACTAAACTGTCAGGAAGTACCGTCGTACCAACAAAATGAACAGCCATCAGCAATATTTCGAGAAATTTAGGAAGAAAAAATGCCAGTTTATTGCTTTTCAAGTACCGGTACCTAGATAGGCTTATTCTGATTATAGGGCCTACCACCAGATGGAAAGTATAGTATAGTGTTTAGCCTAAGATTTTGTCAATGTTTCTTTGTTAGGATTAGAGGGGGGAGGGAGGGGGTCAGACTCAGTCCTAACATTGTTAGGATTGCTTTACACATTGATTTTTCTGGACGTCCCTAAGGTTTTTAGGATTCCACTCAGGTAGACTTGCTGTACGTTTGTTCACTTCAGATGGCTCTCTCTGAGCCCTGATGGAGCCTGCAGAAACTGCTGAGTCAATTATGTGACTCCGCTCAGGCAAAGTAGGCACTTGTCGCAAGTAATTACAGTATCATTGGTCATCAGTTTACTAAACTACATGCATTATCAGTGCTGTCCCCTAGGCCTACTATTGTAACCTGCAGAGATGTAGGCCTACATTTCAGCTACTGTAAAGCAAGATAATTTCGCGGCTGCTGGAAATGTTCGCGAATCTAGATTTTATAGACATATTCGCTGCAAGATATTTTGGCGAGTCTCTGCCAATTGTTTTTCAGTTTTCTTTCACGGACCATGTTTATCACTTGCCTGTATTTATATTCGCGACAGGAAATTTTCACGACTCGTACACTCTCGCGAAACTCGCAAAAATTTCCTGCACGCGAAATTTTCCTGCTTTACAGTATTTTGGCATAAAGCCGTTAACCCTTTTCTGTCTTGCGACAAGTGCCTGATTTTGTTGGAGCGGGTCTCCACAAATATTCCATTTGTGCAGATTAGTGATTTTTGATTCAATTTTCTCGTGTATCATGTCTTTCAGATGTCTAGGGGGCCTACATGCATTTTATACGGTGCTAATAGAGGACAAAGTATCCGATACTGGTTTCAAATTATGTGAAAAAACTCTGATTCTGGTTGGCCTACTGTTATGATTATTTTCCTATTAAGATGACATTTCGATAATGAATAACAAATAAAATGTTCATTCATCAAATGAGTGATAGTTACCGTACTGATCTTGTATTGTTTCTTTCATATGTCTCCTGGACGCCGTCTCGATTGGAAGACTGAGATTGAGTACAGTGGCGCCGCCGAACAGACCGGTAGTCTGTCATATTCTGGAGGTACTTCGAAGGGCGTTTGCACTTCTGTAGACCACCATTCTGCGGCGCTGTGGTGGTTGTGTTCATGCAGTTCAGCGTTAAACCAGAAAATTGGTCCGGCAGCTGCTAACATATTAGTGAGGTTTCGTAAATCTGACGAAACATGAAGTACGAAATACAAAATTCAACTTCATTTCCAGGACCTAATGTATTTCTGGAGATGGTTGTTACCACAAATGTCCCTGCTGCCATGTAAGACCGGGAGAGTTATGGTGCATCTCTTTATCATGAATTTCTTAATTTCTACTTCGTATCTACGCTAAAAGACGCTCTTGCAGCAGGCGATTTGTGGTACCAACCATCTCCTTAAGTAGGCCTACATATTACGTCATGGAATTGAAGTCCAATTTCGTATTTCATACTTCGTGTTTCGTCAAATTTGCAAACCTCACGATTACTGGGGTTTTCAACATGACTTGCAACCTTGCAAATGATTGATCACTCACCAGCTGAACAATTTTGGTGGTCAGAAGGGTGGAACCGAACCCACAAACTTTTAGTGCTCGAGATGCTGATTAAACCTCTCTGGGCTCCCTGACAAATAAATAGTACATGTAATAGAAATTTTCCCTCTCCAGCTGGGGAACAGACTGTGAAGACAGTCTGGAAGGATTTTCTCTCAATCTCTGGAAAGCTCACACCAGTTGTGAGGCAGTCTAGGAAAAACCCTCTGATGTCGTGGAATGATCAACAAGGGCTGTCAGATTGCCTGTGCATTGATCTGCTACTGTTTGCCTGTTACAAAGTAATTTCAGCTATTGAAACGTGCGGGTTCGCCGAGGTCATTCACGTTTTCCTCAAATGCAACATCTGACAGGTTTTCCCAGACCGCCTCACAGTTTTCCTGGCAATCTAAATTTATTTCAAAACGAAACGTCTGTTTCTATTTCTGAACATTTTATTTCAATACATGAATACATTTATATGGACACCACTTGGCAGGTGAACAAGAAAGTATGACATCAAGGCAAAGTCCTCTGCAAAATGAACATCAGATGATTCTCAGTTCTTTAAATGGAATTAGTCATGGCAGTTCCCAATCAACTGCGATCATCTCCCAGGCAACAAGCACACATGGGGGCCAGATAGGTGATCCCATATGGGCCCCAGAGGATTCGGCATCCAAGAACCATATGGGTCCCATATTTTTTGCCCAGATACATGTGGGGGCCCAAATGGTAGTATGGCTACATTATGTAGGATAATTTCTAGATGGGCCCCAAATGTATCTGGACAAAAAAATATGGGATCCATATTTTCAGGGGTCCATATTCTAAACTATATGGGACCCATGTGTGGCCCATATGGGCTTGCTCATAGGGCTGTAGTAGGGAGTAGGAAGTGGAGACTTCATCCAACACAGTCGTCATCATGACCTTTGTAAACAACTGAGTCTGATCATCCTACAGTATAGTGTTGACCAAAGGTACTTGGCTGACCTCTTGTCACTAAACTGTAATGGTGTGATCAAAAATAAGAATGTTGCACAACCCTCGGCAGCCAGTGTCATGGCTGACTGGCTTTAGCTGACACCGTGAAAGAGCTTGATTACGCCACCCTACGGATAATCTACGGTAGTGTTGTGCAACACCACTATCGTTTGGTAAATGTGATCTGGTCACATTCCTGAGATCAACAAAGTACCTTTGGCCAGAACGATATGAAAAACACTAAAAAAAACAAAAAAATCAAAGGGTAATATCATTGTAGTGACTATTATTAGTAATTTCGAACACAAAAATTCATTGTAATTATGTAATTATCAGCTGGGAAATTTGAGTTGGATTGTGCGGAAAATTAAGAAATACAAATCAATGGGGTGAACGAAAGAGGAAAACAGACTTGAAATTCCTTTTCTAAAACTCTTGAATATACGGTAATTGGAAAAATTTGAAGACACAATCTCCAGACGGTTGATACGAACAACTTTTCTTCAAATATTTTACAACATGTTCAATCAACACCATGCATGATTGAGAAAACTTTGACCATTATTGACAGAAGATGCCGTCTGCTGGAGTCTGGAGATCGACGAGTACAAAATGTATTCTCTGGTACAACCACTACAGAAACACATGACATTAAAGAGGCTGTCTCATCAGTCCACTCCCAAGTTCAAGGATGTAACACTATTTCATTGGTTGTAAGATCTGTAAGAGTAGGAGGCTACATTTTTATTTATATACATTTCCATTGAAAATAAACTCAAGAACCAAGAAATGCACACAGGCGGCTAAAATACCAGGATAAAAAATGTAGAAGGTTAAAATACCTTCAGCCTGAGAAGCCAGATACAGGGTGGCCCAAAGAAATGTGCAAGGATACTTTCACTCCACCCTCGGTACCGTCCCACAACATCATCAGTGTCAGTCAGGAAACGGGCGCGATTGTGCCGACGCCCGTAAACACCCGTGGAAAAAAATCACTGGCGTGATTCATGACGCTCGTGGGAAGACCACCGGCGCGATCAGAATAGTGCCAGTAACCAGCTTTTCACTGACGGGTTCACGCCTGTATTTGCCGCAAATCGCACCCTCGCCATTCCACTCACAAACAACCCCATCAATTCCTTCAAAATCCCTTCTTTTGGCAAGTCTAATCCATGTAATCAAGTTGGTTTTGTTCGTGATGGCCATGTAAGATGTGTAAGAATGCTTCCGGCTTCCCCAAAGACACGCTCACCCCTTTGAACTTGAAGTTGAGACCCTCTGGCTCTGACATGTTTCGGTGTTTCCTCTGTCTGAACTTGAAATAGCGGGAGTGAATCACCCCACTGACGAGAGTGAATCACTACCCTGAGGGGCATCTGGGGAGTGATTTTTTTATAGCTCCTGTGGCAAATCCACAGGAGTGACTGATAGCTCCCGCAGGAAAATCTCCTGACTAACACTGCATCATTATGAATGGACAGAGAATCTTTCTACGAGAAAAGTAACACCAACACACCTTGATTAGGTCCAATTGTTTTAGTCCCACGGCCATTTTTTAAAGTCTGAGGGTTTTTTATTAACTCTAAAACGGCAAACCACATACATGTATTCAGCATGATTAAGGCCTCAACTTTGCTTTACAAAATGGGGTCTGGAGCTCGAACGACTGGACCAAATCGGGATTTGATGGGCGATATCGACCTATACTGGTAGAGTTCTCAATCACACATGTGACCCGCTCGAGCAAACCAGGCGCTAAAATGTACGTCTCTGCAGGTTGCCAATAGTGGACAGCAGTGATGATAGGGAGGTTTCGCAAGCGCCTGATTAGGCCATACGACGACGTTTATCTATAGTTTGGGTATTCCCACACAATAGATAAACGTTGTCGTAGGGCCTAACCGGGCACTTGCGAAAACCTCCCTATTAGTTCAGTAAACTGATGACCAATGATGACCACTCGCGACAAGTGCCTACTTTTTCTGGAGGGGGCCACATATGCGATAGGTACACACATACCACATTAACCAGTGGCTGTATGATGTACAGTGTAAGTACCTCAATTCCTAGGAACTTATAATTCAGGTGGTCTGCAATGATGGCATGAGGATAAATCTAGTGACCCTAAACTGACTTATCAACGCCACCACGTGTTACAACATAGGCATGATCAAAATTCACATTCCAGTTCACCAGGCTAGGTTATGCCACCAGGGGCGGATACAGAGGGGAGGTGCTGGAAGTTGGAACTCCCCCCTCGGCGACCAAAGATAAAAAATTTTTATCGCTAAACATCAAACATCAAACATCTCGCTTATAGCGTAGCGCCTGACCGTAATCATCGTGATACAAGCATTGCATCGATGATGCCACAAAACTTGTCCATTGCTTGGGACAACATAATGCATTCTGTACGCCTGCACTATTTCGAAATATCTGAGGCATGGCATCCGATTTTCTTCAGATGCCTGGTCGTATCTCAGAGCTTCTAATTTTCATAATTTACTGGGGGAGGTCCCCAGACCCCCGCCAAAGTAGCGCCAGTGAAGTGCAAGCCGATGGCACGTGCGAGTCCAGAGGCCCCTCCCTGAAAAACCCACCCCTTGAGAAAATCCTGGATCCGCCCCTGGCCACACTTTACATTTGTATGTGTACATGATTGGACCTTTCCCTGGTTACTGCTGAATCCATAACAGGCATACCAGAGAAAGTTTGCTGTTGTATTAAAAACATAGTTAAATATTTACAAGTGGTACCGGTAATGTAAAAAGCTAAGATGCATGTACAGCTCAGAAACCAAGCTACATTAGCATCATGCAAGAGACGAATCTCAAATTGACATAAACAACAAAGATCTGCACACTTCCGCCGAAATCTGAACCAGAACCTCGGTCTGAAACTGAATGACGTGATGCAGACAACCATATGATAGTGAATACGAAGATGTTGGGTTGTATTCAAAAAGGATGATCATCGTGTGATTAAGACTTAGACATTTGTAACTTCACAAAATAAACACACTTACACCACGCATTTGACGAAGTTACATGCGTCCAAGTCTTAAACACCTTTTTTGAATACGGCCCGTTGCGTCCAAGTCGACCATAGCTGAATCATGGATTGAGTCACATCACATGGTTTCAGATCAAAGTACTGGTCGAGATTTCGTGAAGTGCACAGATCAGTGAATTCAAGAATCGTCTATACACATGTTCACCTCGCTACCAATATTCATCATCATAGTTAAACCCACCAAATGGTCCTCCTTGTCTTCTTTTAAAACCCTGATTGTTTGCGGCAGCGGCCTCTAAGCCCATTTCAAATCCAGCTCGAAGAACTTCCTTAAAATCTGTAAAATTTCCTCTGGTTTGCGAAACATCCATATCTGTTTCTTGCCTTCCTAAATGACCAGGACCTGGCTGCCAAAATTCTTCCGTTTCTCCAAAGTACTGATGACGTGAATTAGATCCGGGAGGGAATCGTCCT
>NMRB01001751.1:124694-135605 GCA_002633025.1 Notospermus geniculatus | reverse complement strand
GCAACTCCTGGATCCGCCACTGAAGTCAGTTTGATCAAGTTATTCTCACTTAATCATATGAGTTTTGTCGTGGAGTCTTTTATTCGCATATCAAATATAAACAACCTCGGCTGCTTTCGAAATCTACTTCACTGAACAACAAGGCTGAATTTAAATGGCCTCTTCAATTTAAAGTTGATCAACTGCTGTTCATATTGACATATTCTCATTGAATATTCATGGAATTCTGCGTGTCGCCGAAGTTGCCTCAACAATGCTTTCAATATGAACCAAACTCTGTGTGTATGGAGCGATGATATAATGGTTTGATTCTTTACAGTTGCATGTAATGCAGTAATTCAGACCCTACAAATGACCTCAAATTAAATTCACAGAATTTATGTACCATTTCAAATCCTGGCTGTTTGATTAGTTCTTGTGTCTGTATCTTGACCTTGTTCCACAAGTAAGGTGGAGTTATTGGCTGCTACATTTACCTTCCATGTCGTTTGGCTCTTGCTTTTGCAATAACCTCCATTTTATTGACCCGTAACACAACAAAACATTTGCCATTGCGGCGTAAATCACTCGGCCAGCAATCCTGCAACCACATATCTTTCGTCAGTCTTTTCATGGATTTTCCAATAAAATTCATGCTAAATCCAATTGAAAGAAAATATTTTGCAATCTTCGGTAGAATTTAAATTATGGTAACAAATATCTTTTTACCTCATCTTCTGCATGCGTACAAAAGTTTTGGAACCAAGTTCGTGGAATTTACAAACCCACTCGTGACATTCTTCAGTGTGACTGTTAAGCCAGCAGCACACCGGGCGATATCACAAGCAAGCTGATTGCAAGCGAGCAAAATCGGCTGTTGAAGCCAGGTCTGCAATGGATAGCGATGCGTGGAATCTTCTCGCCAGCAATGCTCGTCCATTACCAAACAATATCATCACCAACATGATGTCACCTAGTCTGCAGTGGCTGGTGAGAAGATCGGTGGCGACTAGATCGCTTGCGATGCCGCCTGCAGTGCAGGATTGCTGGCTTTAGGAAAACTGAGTGCTACCACTCCACTACTTCTACCAATGAGGCTGAATGGGTGAATGTCGTCCACTCCTGATCCTACGCGCTAATTCCTAGCCCAAGCCGATAACCCTAACCCCAACCCTGATACTCAACCCTCATCCTAAACCTAGTCCTGGCCCTAACCGTCACCGCTAACCATCCTAACCCTGTAACCTGGGTACATTGGTTTAGACGACATTAACACATTGTGCACCAATGAGCTGTGTTTTCCTGTACATACCCTGCATATCATAGCGAAGAAAGAGTTAAATCATTGTGATTTATGATATTGGAACTGTTGCCGCTATTGTAAGATGCAGATTAGGTGTGGTTATCCAAGCTGACCATTATACATGGCTATTTAATGCCAATGGAAGCCATATACGATCTACCTGACTGGGAGCAGTTCTCTAAATGGCCCAATTATCTCAAATGGTGAACGCAATCAGAAGCAAAGAATGACATATATGGCACTTAAAATGTCCATGACGCGGTAATGAAACTAGGACCGCACTTTGATGATCAATTCCGACGTAACATACCATGTAATATTGGCGAAAGGAATTTGCATGCTCCGGGATCCATCATTTTTCTGCAGGATGGCAGGGTACCGGTACATGTATATCATCAGGTGTGAATAACTACCCATCGTGTGACTCGACATAATACATCATTTGCTTAGAATTATTTTTCATTATATTCGGGTTGTCAGAAATTCCACAGATTCATTCTACAACAGCTTGCAGTTTAGGCCTACCCTTACAAGTATTTCTTGCTGATTCAAGTTCATACGAATGTTAAAGGAGCATGCCGACGTAGAGGGAGCCACCTAGCGGCAGTAAAACTCGCAAAGGTCCATATGGACCATGACGTGATTGCTGATTATGAAGACGAACTACAAAAATGCATTACAAAATGGGTCAATTCGCCAACAACGTAGTAAGTCCCTGGGTTGGAGAGTGGCGCGGTGGCGCCGGCTGTCGGGGAAAAAGTGGCAATACCGTGGTCCTTTAAAGGATGATTTGACCGTTGTCACATTTACTTTACATTTAACCAGTTCACATTTTGAAGAAGATTCTCCTGGCTTTTAAAAGTCTGTCAGCCAAATGGATTTCAGTCACATACAGAGTTAAAGCTTTGAAAAGAAGCCATCAACTACCACTTTTGAAATCGTAGAACTTCCCCACTCCAGATACGAATGCAACACAAGGAGCTAAGGCACCGACATTATTCTCCACGTAGCCTGACTTTTGATTAGTGACCCATGGGCGAGTAAGGATCAATGCACAAAAGAGGCTCCTGATCGTAATACCAGCCAAAGCTTCTTTGGACTCGTCAGGCTCCCATTTGCTCCTTCTCATTGTAGCTTTATAGAAAGTAATTGCTCGCCTTCTAGCAGACGATTGAAAGGACCGTATGGGAATCGGATATTGTGTGAAGACGAAGACGGCGTTGATTCCAGACGTCTTTGGGACTATCAGATTGGTCATACATCTTCAAGTCCAGTACAATGCAGATGAGGCAGAATCTAGAAGAAATCAGCAGAATCTAGAAGAAGTTTCAGATGCAGATGTTTCAAGAGCTTCTGTGTGCCAACTCAGACAAAGCTGAATTCACCCCATATTTTCGGTTCGAAATCTAGTTGTCGTGTCGCTACTCCGTCAACTTGTCTGAAAGGATCAAGTGAAGCGCTGAATGAACTTCTCTTCGAGTTACCGGAAGGTTTCTGGGAGACTGGGTGATAATATGAATTAGCATCTTTGACACTGTATACTGTCCTCAGCTAATCAGGGGTTCTTATGCTCGCACCCTCCGTTACTGCATACCGTTTGTGTGTGGTGACGAAGGGAGCAAGCGCTAAGAACCTCTTATATTCTCAGGATGCTGTTTACTGCAGTAATTTACAGGGCCGTACCTAGCTTTTTGCTGGGGGGGGGGGCATTTTAAGCAGATGAACTCGTTGGACATGGGCTTCGCCATCAGCACTGAAGGGGCCAGTTTTGGTGGGGGGGGGCCTGGGGAAAAATTTTGAAAATTAGAAGTTCTGAGATGCAATTTGAGGTCAACTTCCTGCACTATGAGACACAAACAGTAATGATCGTTTATCCCATTCGATTTTGCTGAAATTTTTTTTGCACAACTTGCCTGGGGGGCATTTGCCCCCTTGTCCCTATGCTAGCTATGGGCCTGGTAAAAATACATTATCACGATTATACCTGGTGATATTTTGGAAGGGTTGGGCCTACTGCTGTCTAAGAAACACCTACATGTACATGTACAGTCATATTGATTAATGAAATAATTGCTTCTTTTGAGTAGCGTATGTTTTACAACCAAAGCATTTTCCCTGATGCTCTCTCTCCATTACGTTGACTGATAATACTTGTCACTGGGCAGAGGACTGTGGCTTAATACATTGGTAACAGCAGTGATTAAGTATTCTCTTCTTGGCCATGGACCTATCACATGTATGTAATGTGATAATACATCTGGGCTCTTCATGAATATTCCAGAGCAATTGAATACTCTACAAACAACTAAAGTGGTGTTCGCCCACATTTCTGGCCTCACAAGATTGAACCCTGCAGAGTTGTCAACACAAGCAATGTGATGACCTTGATATTACAAATATTTAGCCGTCAGAGCCAGCCTGGGGCAGGGTAAACTAGGTAGAAGCATGATGCCAGGATATCGAATTCTTTCCTGTTGAATCAGTGAATCTGGATGTCAAATCCTTTCCTGTAGAATCAGTGAATCAGGATGAATAATCCTTCCTGTTAAATCAGTGAATCAGAATGATCGATCCTTCCAATTGAATCAATGAATTTGGATGATCAATTCTTCCAATTGAATCAATCGATTTGGACGACCAATTCTTCCAATTGAATAAGTGAATTTGGGTGATCAATTCTTCCATTTGAATCAGTGAATTTGGATGATCACTTCTTCCAATTGAATCAATGTTCAGTCCTTTCCTATTGAATCAATGAATCAGGATGTCCAATCCTTTTCTATTGAATCAATGAATTACGATGATCAGTCCTTAAATTGAATCAATGAATCAGGATGTCCAATCCTTTCCTATTGAATCAGAGATTCAGGATGATCAAAACAGTTCTACTGAGTCAATGAATCAGGATGATCAATCATGTCTCTTGAATCAATGAATTTGGAGGTCCAATCCTTTCCTATATTGAATCAAGGAATCAGGATGTCGAATCCTGTTGAATCGAGGAATCAGGGTGATCCATCCTTCCTGTTGAACTAATGAATCATAATGTCCAATCCTTTCCTTTTGGCCATTCATAGCTAAGTGAATCCTGAGGATTTTTGCACCAAACCTGATTGTATGTGTCACCACCCAGCATGACTTATTTTCCAGATGATAACTGCAATTCTTGTAAGAAACCCAGTGAAGGTTTATCCAGTCACGGGACTTGTCCAGCTTCCTCCAGGTCTTGTATGAAGGAACCTTTCTGAAGGAACATTAAAAATTCAGTTGGTGCCCAATTTGATGCCAAGGAATCATGTTGGAAATCAGTGGTGTACCACAAAAGTGTCAGAACTTGTTGTCTTTGAGTTGTCTATGCCAAAAGTGAGGCTGTCTAGTCAAATGCCCAGTTCTTGTTGAGTGACAGTTTGGCAAAAAATTCACTGGCGCTGAGTAGGCCTACTTGCAAACCCCTCATCTTGGTCTGGCTTGGCTTGTGCATCTCTGCAAGTGCTGGTTCTTGGTATGGATTCCCTACAAGGCACCAGAGCCATTTTCTGGAGAATCCCATCTAATGCTTTTTCGTTTGATCAGGCAATTGAATTAGTCTGCACTCAGTCGCTTGGAAAAAACCACTGGCCAGCCACGGACTAATGTTTTATGTGTCTGTGTGTTCCTATTAATCTTTCTACCCTGCACATTACGGAAAATATTGAAACATGTGATCCAGGCTCATCAGTGCTACACGTCAATGGCTTTTATTGCCGGCTGGTGCCACGATAAATCAACAGCCCATCCTCTAGCGTTAGCAGTTGACTTGGCTCTGATGGCCAGTTCCATAAGGGTTGTTAGACACAAGAGCTGTTGAGATGTTGTTTTTCTTGCAGATGGATCCGTTCTTCCTTTGACTTCAGTGGCTAGGTCGTCTGGGTGAAATCGTAGAACATTCTTTTTGTAGCAAATGGATCCTTTTTTGTGTGTATCTTGCTATAAGATACCTAATGCGAAAGATGGAAATATAGTGTAAAAACGTCTTTTCTAGCAGATTGGGCAGTCTGCATTTGGAATTCGATACCGAAGCTGGAAGAAATTTGAAGACAACGCATTTCTACTGAGCGTTGGTGGTCAAAAGTTGGCTAGGTAGAGAATTGTTTGCATTTGCATGCTGTTCTGATTCATGAGCTAGATGCTTATGCACATCTTGCCTTATCTGCTGGTCAGTGCTGTGTCAAAGATGTTTGAGGGAAAAAGTGTCACCATTGATTGCTGTCTGAACGCCACAGTGGAAATGTCTGTGCATGTCGTCTGTTGACATCCATTTCTCTTGTGCTGAAAAGAGGGACTCGCTTTGACTCAGGGGGGCATATTCGAATCCTCATTCTTGACCACACTCGTGCTGACCTAGTTCATGTAGTTGTTGACTCAACTCGAGAACGGCAGTCTTGAATGCCGAGAACGCAACTCGAGTCAGGCCAAGAACGTGTTCTTCTCAACCCTCCGCTGAGTGGGGAGTAAGAAGAACACGTTCTTGACCCGACACAGGTTGTGTTCTCGGCTTTCGAGACTGCCGTTCTCGAGTTGAGTCAACATCTACATGAACTAGGTCAGCACGAGTGTGGTCAAGAATGAGGATTCGAATACGCCCAGGGTGTTGGAAATCTCTCTCAGACTGTGGTTGGAAAGTGGCCGAATAAAAGGTTGAAAATCTGCTTTTGCAGAAGACAATTATTTTCTCACAGAGTGCAGTTAGATGCAAGAGGAAAACCCAAAAATGATTTTTCAGGTGTGGCGTGTTCTCTGCCAAAGAAGAAAAATGCTCATCAATCACTTTGAGTGAAATCGAAGCGCAGGAATAGCAATTATACCAAGGTACGATTTCCACGTCGTGACAACCCGAGTGACCATTACCAATATGACTTATGCGATTCGTTCAGTACCTAACGGTTAAATGATCAAGATATATGGTCATTGGGTTTTCTTTGCAAAGCCATTACCTGCTCTTGGGAATTCAATCGGGCTGGTTTTTCCTGAGACAGATTTTCGTTCTGTTGTTAATGGGAAAGTTTGTCACTTCTGAATGGCGATTTCTTGGTTCTCTGATAGGCAAATGTGTTGAGGGATAAAAGGGATTAGTGATGGATAAGGAAAGGGTTTTATTCCTATGTAGCCTATTTGGGATATAAAGATTGCAGCCATGGACATCACACTTATTGGACTTGTTGAGCTTTCCACAGTTGCTGCTGAGAATGTTGAGAAGACCATTGAGAAGCCCTGATAGCCTAGTGGTTATTACATCCACTAATAAGTAAGTGGCTGGTCCGAGGTCCAAATCCTGCCAGGGTTTTGATTGATCATTCCCAGCTCTTCACAATCCATCGTGGTGACTGAAGAGAAGGAATATTGGCCATGGTATGAAAGAGGCCATCTCAAGCTACTCGTGTTCCTCACTGTCATGACTGTGGGGTCTTCACTTGTCCTTGCAAAGTAATAAGATGAAAGACACTAGCAGGTTAGATTCAAACCCTGGACCTACTGCTTGCTTTAGTGCATGTGATTAAACATAAGGCCATCAGGTGCTCCTTAGTGGCACATCATCTGAATTTGTCAGATTAATTTGTCAGATTAACTCATCTGAATTTGTCAGATTAACACATCTGAATTTGCAAATATCGAAGATGACTTAGATTTACATGTATTGTGTCATATTGTGTACATTTTTTGTGCTTTATTTTGGATATCTGAATTTGTCAGAATGTAATTTGTAACGAAGCTGGTTGTCGTTATTTTCCAAGGATCCAGTGGCAATGGCAACACTGCTTGCTCCATTTGTCTTTCTCATCATCCCAGGTAAACCAAAAAATCCTCAGCTACCTATTGTTTAAAAAGGAGAAATTAGATCTCCTATCAAACCTCAATGGCTGTTCAATCACATCGGGCTGGGATCAATAAAACATATCACGGTTTCATTTGGAAACAAAATTGGAAATTCACTCATCCGAATTTGTCATAATTTGAAATGGTGCGGTTCCCATTTGCAAAGGATTCAGTTTAAATTGATAGTAGATTTGACATAATTGTATTGTTTAGGATAGATGGCGTTGAAAGGTAGCGCTGAATCGGTTAATGTCGTCCTGGGTAAACAGAAATATACCCAGGTTCAATGTCGTTGCACAAAACTATACCCTGGGTATAGTTCGATCTACAAAAGTACATGTATACCCAGGATTGGATACAGCACCTCAAGGCGAGATTGTTCTCGCAAATGTCACATGACAAGTCGAAAAACATGTTTTCAATTCATGCATTTGTCACGAACATGTCGCCCAGCAGAAGTATCAATCGTGCGCAGTCGTGTTGATCACGCGAGATCCGTTCCTAACTCGTACCTAGGATCAAAACTACGGTACTGGGTATACTTTTGTAGATCGAACTATACCCAGGATATAGTTTTGTGGGACGACATTGAACCTGGGTATATTTCTGTTATACCCAGGATGACAATTTCGGCAAAGGTAGCTGCAAATCCTGTCAGTGTGAGATTTTGTTCTGGCCAGAATACATGGTGTTAACACGGTGTTTACAACGCTTTAAATTAAAGCATTGTAAACACCGTGTTAACACCAACTTTGAAATCACCAATTGGTTCAGACAGTGAGTCAGCTCTAGTACGGTAGAATTGATTCAATAGGTTTGAAAGAATAATGCATTTAGTCTGTGGATGTTCGATGTTCATGCAGTCACATGACCCTAGTGACTCGGCATTCAGTAACATTGATTCCTGGTTTAAAAAACGATATACCTACAATGACTTATCATTGTGTGTACATCTGGCTCCCTGGGCATGAAATCCATGATCGTCTTTGATATATGGGATGATGGCAAGAGTCATGAGATTTCTTGACTGAAAAAAATGTATTTGTATCGCAAGTTGGCACTCAGTGGACAATTCACTGTTATTCCGTACGACTTAACGCTGAGGCCATGGCACAATGACTGCTCATAGTTAAGTTGCCCATAGCATAGTGAGCCATTCACAGAGAAAAATGCTGAAGTTGAGCATTGCCTTCAGTCAAAAAGCTTCCCATGTTTGTGGATCAGAAAGTGGACTTGTTTCGGCTTCCATTTCTATTATCTAAGCACAAAAAAGGATAGGGAACTAGTTGACTTTCAGGTCTGCATGTAGTAGCTGACTGATGCTTTGCGTAAGGGTCCCTAGACGGTACACAGGCAGAGTTAGTCTCTCAACTGCTTCTGTAATCACATTCTGAGAAAAATCATCCTAGATGAACCCATGAGGTTTAAACCGAAAGAAACGAAGTGTGCCGTGCGACGAACTCCTGACGAGACACTTCTAGCTCGTTTGGATCCATTTCCTGGCAAGCTGCTGATGAAAGCAAGCAATTTGACTTCAGATTGCCGTTTCTATAGTCAAGTGGCATGATTGTATTTACTCACTTAATGTGAAATCAGAAATGATTGTTCGAAATTGGAATAAAAGTACACGGTACACAGTACACTGCGGAGAAAGCTTCCTTGATCTGGGTACATTTCTGTGTTAGCTGCTAAGATTATGTCCTGACGACTGTTGCTGATATTTGAATAGAACGGCGCATATTTTGGATTACAATTCACGTCTGTCAAAGAGATGTGACTATATAGATATGAGATGTAAGAAAGATTTCAGCTTTATATGTGTATGGTAAGTGAGGACTGTCAGAACAGGCAGTCTTGGGGGACTTGCTTTGAAGGTATAATCATACTAAAATTTGAGAAGAGTTTGTTTGTTTGTGTGTGTGTTTGTTCGCGATTTTCTCTGAGACTGATGAATGGATGGCCCCCAAAGTTGGTGTGCACATGCAGACAGACCTTGGAATTGTCCTTACAAAGCCCAAATTTTGATATGACTTATAGTTTTTAAAATATTAAGATATTAACGAAACAATGCTGTTTAGGCCTTTTGATGTCATGACGTCACCAACATTTCCACCGCGTCATCCATGACGTCATGTGGTGAAATGACATCATTACGTCCCCAAGCGCTCCTAATGATGTGATGTGTCTCGCATGAAATTAGCAGTTCCCCCACTGAACGGGTATTGCCTAGTCCTAATACAAATACTGAAGAGGAATTGCTTCAAGAAATCTTCCCATTGATGCCGGCAGTTTGTCCAAGATTTGGGTCGCTTATGGTCCATCCATTTTGAATTTGTATTTGCATGTATATTTTAAATGAAAATTTACCCACCCTTTCTACTATGATCCTTAACCTTTTCTCAGACATATACGGGTGATATATTGGTAGCTGTCAATCCATACAAGGACCTTGGACAATATTACGAAACGGTAAGTTTATAAAGTTTTTGTTTGAAAAAAAGCGGGGGTATCATTTGAAGAAATGTTGCCTTGGAAGGGTTGCTTGCATGTTTATGAATTTGGTAAGTTTGACACTGAAGGTGAACAAAAAACTTCAGGGAATTGCCAGCTGGTGATGTCAGGAAAAAGCTGAAAAATTGTTCCTTCAAAGATGCACCATCTTTGCGTTAATTTCTTTTCTGCCCACTCCATCTTTCCTCTACGTAACTTTGTGAAGAGCTAAGCGATGACAAGAATATATTATCCATTCGTGGTGATGAGAATTACAAAGACAGCAATCTGATTTGACTTTATCATCACCTGAGGAAAGTGAACTTCCCAGGGGAGATTAACAGTGGACAGTTTCTTTGACAGGTGGTCAAGGAGTTTGACCATTCGGTCAGTCACCTGTCTTTGTTTCCCTGGAGATTTCTCAGCGTTTCCACATTATCGGTTGGATGTGAATCAGTCCTTGTCCTGAAAGGCGCGCAATTGCGCTTGCGCCCCATAGCGCACGTAAATTGTTTTTTAGGCGCGAAAAGAAACGCGCGCCTAGCTCAGAAAAAAGTTCAAATTCAGCGCACCTTGTGAATTTAGCACCAGCACTGCTGGCGAGTGTGCCACTGCCAGACGATCCCGACTTGAGGACAGCTTTCACTTCTACAGTGACCTGAACTTTTGGTTTTATGTCGCTGGGATGGAAAGAAATCGCCTAAAAAACTGTTTGGTTGGATTCCTGATGAAATTTCCTTTCCAATGACATAAAGTTTGGCCGTCTTGGCCATTTTTATGATGATATATTTACTGGATTTGTGTGAACCAACAGTGGCCGTCAGAGTTGGCTTCGCGCCAACTCCTGTGCAGACATCTCCATGAGTGTGTGCCTATGATGTTTCTGGTCAGCTGGTCTGACTAAACAGAAATAAGCTGATGATTGACACTATGAGAGGCTCAAATTGGGTGTTTTGTTCAATACTCTGTTGATTTCATGGCAAGCTTTACTTATATTAATCATTTTTGGGGCCAAGTTATCTAGTTAATTTTACTCTCAGTTGTAAATCTCAAGAGCGGCTCTGAGCCAATCAGAAAACACCTTGGTTTAATATGGCGTAATGGGCGGGAAATTTGAATTCACTTGTGGAGTCTATCATTTCTTTGCAAAGAAATGATTGGAATGACACTGACAGTGAAACATAAAGTTTATTTTATGGGGTGGTGCCCTCAGTGCCTTCTTCAGAGTGGCCTTGTGCCCCTGGGTGTGGCCTTGGTGCCCCTAAAATTCAGAAAATTTCCAAGGC
>NMRB01001751.1:103912-120322 GCA_002633025.1 Notospermus geniculatus | reverse complement strand
CTTTTTAGTGCATATTGATATGATTACTAAGACAGAATTGGTGGCATGAGGATCCAACCTGGGCATCAATTTTGAAGTAAAATTTCATCAATGTCCACATTTAATTCACAATTCATGAGTTCACGGTCACTACCGCCACCTGTTGCATAGTGGAAGTACTGTTATTAGCCCAATAGCATGCTGCCTCTAGAGTCCCTTTAAATGTTCTTCTTGACATCATACAGGTACATGTAGTAATGCAAATTTCTGCAGCAAAGTGGTTAATGGTGAAGCGCATTTGATTATGAAACCTACAAACTGGTGGGCTCTGGTTCAGATCCCTTCAGTCAACATCAACTACTCCACTCCACTTTATCACTTTCTGATAATCATGTCAGTCAGTACTGTAAATGTTGGTATGCACATCATGTCCTAGCAATCATGAACAATTCTTGAAAAGCAAATCTGTATCCCCCTCAGGGCATTTTCAAAGGGCTGACTTCATTCCTTGAGAGACATGGGTGGCCAAGCTTCCTGAATAAGTTATATCTCATTTGTACTCGTGTGGACTTCATGAGCTCTGAGTGTACCATGAAGTGGGTACAAGAAATTTTGAGGACTGGTAGTACGAGATGTTGGCGAGAAGTCGCAGGATGCAGGTTGATAGAAGTTTCTGCTTTTGGCCCAGAAGAGTGCTTTAGGGCAATTCTCAAAGAGAGATGTTGAAGTGATGAACTGATTATCAGAGAGTTTGGAAGAGAAATCATACAGGTGTGACAGGGATCAAAGTCCCCCTGGACTCAATTACCTTGTTTACACTACATAAAAGTCCGGGCTGAGCACGGACTTTTTGCGTTTACACCTATGAATCGCCGTGTCTAAATAAAGCCCGGGCTTTTAAAACCCATACATGCTGCGTACATGCTAAAAAAACCCGGGCTTATTTCAGACCCGGGCTTCGAAAAGTCCGGGCTTTTTCAGACAGGTGTAACCACGGCTATTGTCTGGTCTTATTCTTCAGCGAGGGATTAGGAGATATGGCTATCGAGACCATGACCATTCGAATATAACCTTACAATAGCGGGCTATTGTTTGGGGGACTTGCATTCCTAGGACGTTGATTCCTGTCACACCTGTAGTCATTGGTGCGCAGGTAATCTGGATGCCATTTAGGTCTCATTGGTGAGCAGATGATCTGGATGCCATTCAGGTCTCATTGGTGAGCAGATGATCTGAATGCCAAGGTTTCATTGGTGAGCAGATGATCTGGATGCCATTCAGGTCTGATTGGTGAGCAGGTGATCCTGGATGCCATTCAGGCCCAAAGGTGAGCAGGTCTCATTGATGAGCGGATGATTTAGAAGCCTTTCAGATCCTAAACTGATATGCCATCCAAATCTGCTCAATGTGTCCTTGTCGGCATCTTACTGACTTTCTGAAATAATCATAGCTTAATTCGAATCTCATCAGCTTCAAAAACTCCAAATCAGCAGACGCTCCTCGTCTTAAACAGATTTAGGATGTAAATGAGCCTCTTGAAGCTGATTCTCTCAGATTGTGATAACTTCACAGCAGCGATGATGGCGGCCATTTCAGCCCAGTCGATCAGCGTGTGGATGGAATACTAATGAATTGTAACAATACTGAGGTGTAATAGTGAAGGTGGTTGAAGACTTTGAATTCTCTCTCCATGAATGGTAAGACTGTGGGCCGATTTAATAAATGTTTGCTAAGCTAACCATTGGCGCCACCAAAAATAGATACCCGTAGGCATGCGAAAAGTGTACAACTAAATTTTCACCAAAAAGCCCTGTTTGGATGGATGGATAGTAAACGCTATACAGAACTTAGAAAACGGGGCTTTTGGTGAAAAATTTAGTTGTACATTTTTCGCACGCCTATCTATTTTTGGTGGAACCAATTAGGTTAGCTTAGCAAACGTCTATTAAACCGGCCCTGTAGGTTTCACCACGGGAAGGTAGCTCCGGGTACTGCGCCCATTGCTCCTTGGATGGCCGTGTGGAAATTGACAACGCATCAGATTCGGAACGTGCCGAGAAGGGACAGCCAGGGAGTGCTGGAGAATTTTAGTTAAGCATGTTTAATCCCATGGGGGCTTGGGCGCGAACACGGTGAATCTGTTTAAGTTCTTTGGAATTCCTTCAGTGACGGGCTTGTCGGCTTGATGGTGATACATGGATGAAAGTTAATACATGGATTACCAGGTCAGAGACGGAGACCGTGGTGGCCGGCAAGGCTGAAATGGCAACCAATGATGTCGTCAAACTTTTCGCTGTATCAAAATCACTTGGTATCCCATACAATCCTGCTTATTCGGCAAAAAATATGTAAAATCTAACACTATTAACTCAGAAAAATCTTTAAAAAGTACTTAATGTGGATCTAATCCGTGAAGTGGCAGTAACGAACAACTCAGTTAAAACTATGACGTCGAAAGTCAAGCCAACGTTATTTGCCATTTAATTCTGAAACAATACCCTACTTCTGACCCTAATATACCTGAAGTAGTCCATTGAATTTTGAATTTTACATGTTTATCATCAAGTATAGGACTGACTCAATGTATCTGAATGTTTTCAAACGAAAATTCAAGCGGGAACAGGTTGAATTTCAGAAATTGGCTATTTTAGCATAGACAACAGACTGAAGAGCAACGTCATTGATTTTGAATGACGCATCGCACAAAACGTCACAAACGATGCGTGACGTCAGTGTCGCAGCACATGCGCCTTTGNTGGCCGCCAGGTGGCGTAACTCGAAAATCATCAAAGTGCTGTAACTCAGGAACGACTTGACCTAAAGCGCTCCAATGTGCTAAGTGGTCCCCTGCAGATGACCTTTATGTACATGTGAAGTTGCAGCCCGATCGGACATCTAATATGGCCGCCAGGTGGCATAACCCCCAAATCATCAAAGTCTTTTCTGGGAATGACTTGACCCAGATTGCTCATAACTGATATGTAGGCCTACCTCCCTCTGTCATTAGACTATTATGTCCAACCCAGTGAGCACATGGTCCATGGACCATTTCATAGTGTAAACAACAGACTGAAGAGCAACGTCATTGATTTTGAATGACGCATCGCATGTAAGGTCACAAATGATGTGCAACGTCAATGACGTTTTCAATGTCGCAGTACATGCGCCTTCGTGTTAAAACTGAGTTGTTCCCAGCGCCTCCTTTGGGCATGCCGGTTCCCCATTTAAAAAACACCAAGTGAAATCCTTTACAGACGCTTCTGAAATTCGCTCCCAAGTGCACACGATGGCCTCTCAAAACTGGAAGTGTTGTTTACTAAAAGCACGGTAAGGACTCACAGTGCCACTTATTTATTCATTCAAATGATAGATGAGCAGATGACCCTGTAATGTAATTAGGCTTGAGTGGTTGTTATCCCCTGTGACACCACTTAGATGCAATTCGGAGATCAGTGAAACATTTATGCTATTCAGTAATTCATGATTAGCTTGGCCGTGGTTTGATATGCGGTTTACTGATGCAAGCCAGTAATGTAAACTGATTTGATGAACCTTTTATTTTTTTGCTGGAAATAACTTTTTTGATTTGAAATGAAAACTAGATCAAAGTATCCATTTCCGCTACCCACGTATCTGAAACTGGTGAGCTATCACTGTGGCGCATTATCTGTCATCGTTAATGGCTGTCGTCGTCGTCCGTCCCTTGTTGGGGTGGCACATTTCTCAATCACTTGGTTTAGCAATTTAAAACTTGATATACAGGTACCTCATGGCGAGTAACTGCAGTCTGAATCTTTGCAGAACTAACTGTACACTTTGGGGGGGG
Source organism: Notospermus geniculatus (assembly GCA_002633025.1). Taxonomy (NCBI): domain Eukaryota; kingdom Metazoa; phylum Nemertea; class Pilidiophora; order Heteronemertea; family Lineidae; genus Notospermus; species Notospermus geniculatus. The sequence goes on along the minus strand of NMRB01001751.1, from coordinate 116,517 downwards.
GGCAATTTGTGAAAACCTTAATGGCGAGTAATAATAATGGCGAGTTCTTATATAGCGCTTCATAGCGTATTACGCTCTCTAAGCGCTTCACACATTATTACCCCAGCCTATGATTCAGAAACCTTTCTGTAGAAACCAAAGGGCAGCCACAATATAGCGCACACGATGGACATTTCAGGCCAGTTGAGAGTTACAGAGTGGCACGGCCGGGGATCGAACCCACGATCTTCCGATCACGAGTCCACAGCCCTAACCATTATGCCACCGCGCTCCCCTTCTGGCCATATCTCCTGAATATGCTGGCTAGAATAAAAAATTTTGGTTGGACTGAAGAACATACTAATACAGTAGTAGGCCTATTGATTTGACCGAGACATTCAGAGTGAAGTCTCATACACTCAATTCTGACCCACTCCACCGAAAGAAGGCGCTTGTTGCAACTGAGGAAAGGGTTAACGGCCTTGAAGCACAATAGCTGAAATGTATGTTGGTGGGGGTTTACAATAGTAGTGGACGGCAGTGATAATGATCTGATGACCAATAATACACTTATGACCAATAATGACCATAACTTATGACCAAACAGATGACCAATAATGATCACTAATTGCGACAAGCGCCTGCTTTTTGCTGGAGCGGCTCACAATCGTTCAGTGGTATCGCCCTCAAACGGTTAGTTGTTAGATGCCGCTGGGTCTGAGCACAGAAGACCCGCTATCAAATTTACAGTCTACACATACAGGGTCTGCCAGAAATTTTTTTCAGGGTACTTATTTCTTCAAAATCAGCAAAAACCCCATGAAATTTAAGAAAATGGCCCTTTTCTGTTCCTTTGAGGGTACTAGCATCGTACCATTAGTACCCTCTGGCGGAAACACTGACATACACCACACTTGGCTCCTCTGGCTGGTCATTAGAAAGATGGAACACTTCCTGCATGGCAACAACATCAAACTATTGGTAATTCCCAGGGCTTTCTTGGACCCCAAAGCCTTTGAAAACGTCTACCAGCCATTTGGACAATAGCTACCAAACGCCTAGCCAGATTTCACCGCACCAGTTTATCAGGACATTCTTATTCAATGTACCTAATCTGATTTGGCGTTTTTTATTTTGTAACTGAAGATAGATTGGTGGATTAACCTATAGTAATGAAGTTAGCATTAAGTGGTCATTTCCCCCGAGACGGGGCAAAGATGCAATCGGAGTGAAATATTTAAGACAATCCTCTTTAGACATGTACTCTGGCTGTTCATGAATGATTCAGCGAAATGGAAGGGTACGCCATTAATGTCTACAACGAACCTCGACAGCCACAATAGATAAGACAAAACAAAGTCATAAAATCACATTTTGTCTGTTGACATTTCCTTTTTTGAAAAAATTATGAATAATAGTGTTCCATCGTCACATCGCGTGCAGCGGAAACAAGTCAAACCGCCACAAGAGAGTTGCCTTTGACATTTGTGTATGATTTGGAATCCTATTGCCAAACCATCAGTCTCAAAAATGACTGGTGGTGTTTAGCCTGTCCCGTTGTGGCACCAGTCATGTTGGATAGGAATAGCTGTAATGCAAACATGGAGTATATCACCCGAAACCCTTTGATGGCTGGACCGCTGCCTAGGTGATGGATCCTCAGAAAAAGAAACAGTGACCAAAGATGAAACGCAACGCTCGGGTAGCATCGGACGTGACTACCTAGGTAAAAGTTGAGTTTTTACTTTGAAGGAGTGAAAGTAGGGGAAGAACACTTCAAAGAGACTGCATCATCAGATTTGGCACCTCTGCACTTCAGCTGGCCAGATGAATTCAGAGTTGCCACAGCTTCTCTGCACTTCAGATGACAGACGGATTCAACGTTGCCATAACTGGTCGGCACTTCAGATGGCCAGACGGATTCAACGTTGCCATAACTTCTCTACACTTCAGCTGGCCAGACGGATTCAAATGTTGCATGACTTCTTTACACTGCAGCTGGCCAGACGAATTCAATGTTGCATAANTGAGGTGGTGGCGGTCTTAATTACTGTTCGTAAGCAGAGTATAGTTGATAGGAGTGCATTTAAATGAATGCTTGGGTCCATTTCATTGAGCTAACACCTTGGCAGAATAGTTAAATCGGCTATGTTTTGAAACAATTTGTGTCGTCTTACAATGCGTACACTCGTTCAGACAGGCAGTCTTACAATGCGTACACCCAGTTTTGCAAATTCCCAATTTTTATAAGTGTTATCGCATATTACGGGTCAATTATTGGTCATATACCTGTATTACACTATCAGCTTCAACTATCTATGAGTTTAATGTGGGGTCGATGCCTATTTAGTAAGCTAAAATGTGTCGTCTGCTAGACAGGAAGCTCTTACAATGCGTATCCTCAGATTTGAGTCACCACACTGATAACTTCTCTACACTTCAGATGGCCGGACAGATTCAATGTTGCATAACTTCTTTACACTTTAGCTGGCCAGACAGATTCAATGTTGACATAACTTCTCTACAGTTCAGCTGGCCAGAAGGATTCATGTTGTCATAACTCCTCTACACTTCAACTATGGATTCAATGTTGCCGTAACTTTTCTGCAATTCAGAGGGCCAGATTCAACATTGCCGGAACTTCTCTATGCTTCAACAGGCCAGACGGATTCAACTGCATGCCATCACCTTTCTGCACTTTGGATGGCCAAATGGATTCAACATTGCCATAACCTCTCTGCACTTCAGATGGCCAGACGGATTCAACATTGCCATCACCTCTCTGCACTTTGGATGGCCAGATGGATTCAACATTGCCATAACCTCTCTGCACTGCAGATGGCCAGACGGATTCAACGTTGCCATAACTTGTCACATCTCAATGAGAACTGATCGCCATCAGATTGGCACTCACGTTTGAGCCTCATCTCCAGACGGGAACACGAAGCAAATGCTTGATGAATCAGGTTGTCACATCGATACCAATGAATCTTCTATCAGCTCAGACCTGTGATTGCCGTCATCACAAATGATATCATGCATACAAATTAGTTAAAGGGGAAGTGGTCACAGACATTCACAGCTCTCGTAAATACACTGTCTGCATACAGATGACGGCGATCTGAAGGCCAAATCAGTAAAAATAAAGAGGGTGAAAAAACTTAAATTTTAGAAAAATCAAACGATCAGTCAGTCAATCAATCAATCGTTTTAGATTTAAGGTGCGATGTCCTCAAAGGTGACAGGGGCGGATCCAGTATTTTGGAAAAGATGGGATGCCCTGTGCTAGGAACAGTGAAATTTTCCCCAAATTCCATAATTTCACTGCCGATTTTACAAATTTGTTGGCCAAAAGGGGAGATGCATGCCCTCTGGATCTGGATCTGCGCCTGAGTGATCAAGGACACATTCATGATTGATTTGACGTCTTTTAGACGACATCGCCCAGCTACATGTAGAGAACACGTAGCTTCTTGGTCCTTTGATTACAAAGCCAGAATCCTGTAATTACAATACTCAAATGATAAGAAATGATAAGTATCGCCAACTACTCTCCTTTAATGTCAATCTTACAGACAGACCTTGTCACAGGGGCTATCATCCTTCTGAAGCCCTTTGCTCATTGGTGCGTTACATTCCAAGCCTCCAATATCCCTCAGGGATCACTGATCCGCATCCTCTGAATTGGATCTGGAAGCCCAGATTAAACCGCTTACTTCTGAGATGAAACCAGGGAGGCCACTTTGAAATAAGGTGCCATCGTCCTGACATTCCTGAAACATTTGTTTTCCAAGGAGTTTGCTCATATCAAAAAAACCTATTAGGAAAAGAAAATTGTTATCAAAACCGGTGTAATGGTGGATGAAGCTTCTGGATCCTGATGCTGAATGCCCTGGTCATTTGTGGTGACTCCTCCCAGATTGCGGATGAGAGATACTGAGAACAGCTCTGGCCCACATCCTCCCCAGCCAAATCAGGCAATAACTCCAAACTTTGGTGAATCATGGTTAAACATGTATGTCTGTAGGATTGGTATGGCCACAGTCTATGTAAGTTGCTTAATTGGCTAATATGGCCTGAATCAAGTGATCATATGTGACCCATCACATCAAATCAGGTATTAAGTTGCACATGATGTGAACCAGGGCCCATATTCATTAAACCTACTTAAGTCTAAGTGTGACACTTATCCTTTGTTCAACACAAGAGATAAGTATCACACTTTGACTTAAGTATGTTTATGAATATGGACCCTGGATAAACCCAAATAACTCCAGGAGATAAAGAAAGAAATGTAGTCACTCAGATTTTACAAAAGACAGACAATACGCCTAGGCCTACTGAAACTGACAAACGTTGGTCTCAACCTGCCAACTTCAGAATAACTTACATGTAGTACTGGTACTTGTTTTGTGGTGACAAGGTCACATATCGAAGGTACATGTACCCTGCAGCCCAATAAAAGCCTTCCATTGAAAAGCCATCTTTCTCCCACCAATCTGAAAGACTGTTCTCCAGATTTGTTTCTTCTGATGTATCCCTTCTGCTCTAAATGGTATCTACTGTTGCGTCTGTTAGGTTTCTGTTTCAAACAACGCTAATGATGTTAGTGCCCTTGCTTTGGGATACTGCTCTCGAATGCAACAAGGATACTCATTTGCACCTAGTCTGATTAATTGGCTCCACAAAACCCGCTTCTCCAGCCGAACCTTCCAGGCACTGTTTATTGGTATTCTCATAAAACCAGACAGCCATAGCTTAGCCCACAAGGACCATCACTGACTGAATGGGTTGCAAATAATGACCTCACTGACAGGGTTCATAAAGAAGCCATAGAGTCCGTCGATGAGGAATGCGTCGGCCGTGTCAGTTTGCTGTGATGGCAGACAACCAGTGGAACAGCGTGTGATGTGAAACATTGGGTATTGTGAACAAACGGGCATGACATTGTTCCGGTGAGAGACTGGGTGTGATTAAAAGCAGGTCTGATGTCGTGTGCCGTTGTCTGACAACACCGAGTTGGTGCACTCTCCAGTGATCTTGTTGTCCGACATTGTCAGACAATGAAAAATCAAAATTGACCCAAGTTAACTGACGTCAAATGCTGAGATCAATTTCTTGATCTACCAACAGCAATCCCGTATGCTACTTTGTTCACGTGTGTGACATCATCGTGATGTCATTTTCATATACCGGTAAAAGAAAGTGCAGTGTCGTTTTAGAGTGCTGCATGTGGATGATGGCCAACAATTTGGGGTGGCTGTGTACAGTTCCAATTCAGTCAATCGTCAGGTGATGTCATGTGATGTCATTCGACATCACTCAACAATGGTCGCTGATGGCAAGTGATGTCGCTTTCAAGATCAAAGTGTAAAGTGCCTTCATGCGGCTTTAAAAGTTATTGCGTTTTCTTCAGTTCAATACAATGACCAGTAATCCCTTTGGAAAGTTTTTTTGTCTCGTCCATTTCCTTTCCAGTTTTCTCATCCGGAAGGATGACACCCGAAGGTGCTGACTTTCTGATGAAACTGGTCCCACGTCGTCCATTCTACAAATCAATTATCTTCACTTCCTATTCCTGTCTCATTTCAGGATACGGTTTTTCGTTATCATGGCAAGAAACTTGGCCAACTGCCGCNTGACGCTGACCCGTCAGGTGCTGCACTCTTTTGGAGTGATATCGTCTATTGAGGTTTCTGCTGTAAACTGCTTGTTTATAATGTGTAATTATATCTGATGCACATTCCTTTTTCAGACCGAGAACACCAAGTTTATCCTGCAGTATCTGTGTTCTATCAGCTATGATGTATCCTCATGGATAGAACAACAGATTCTAGAGGCCAACACAATTCTAGAAGCCTTTGGTAAGAAATGTTGCCAATGAGTGTCAACCCTTTGTATTAAATCATTGCCATACAAAATGGCGTCATCAACCAAACCGTCTGCCCAAATTCCTATCACCCTCTTGGTAGGCCCTATATATTTCTGCAGTTCTGGAGTAGACAGTTTCTTTTAGAATTTGATTCATTGGGGCACCATCTTTCTAATCCTGTTTTGTCTGTCTGAAAGATGATACTGAAGAAGAGAATCTCAAGATGACATCGTCCTCCTGGGGAGAATATATTAAATTTTGAGAAAGAATTCTCCCAATAAAAAACAATTGCAGAAGTTAGAAATATATACCCAACTGCCGCGCTCATAACTAATGGAACAAGATTCATTTGCACAACTCCATCTGGGAAACCGTAAAAACTTGGACGCCCAACTTAATGATTTGTAAGCAGTTTTCGTGGCACGTTGCCAGTCCATGCACAAAGACCGTTCTCAAATTGACGTAAAGGACAAAGATCTGCACACTTCCGCCGAAATCTCAACCACAACCTCGGTCTGAAACTGAATGACGAAATGCAGACAACCCCACGACAGTGATGTCAAAGACGTTGCATCAGACTGGACCATTCTGAATCATGGTCATGGCGTCATGTCAGCAGGTTTCAGATTGAGGTTCTGGTTGAGATTTCAGCGGAAGTGCGCAGATCTGCAAATTCGAGTCATCTGTAGACAACTTGTCTTCTCAGCTCTGTTCATGATGCAGTTTTCCCTGCCGAAAATCAGACTTGACTTTCAACAAGCATTGCATTGCTTCTTTCCATTGCCTTCTTTGCAATTTTGCGGCTACCATAAAAGTTGCTGTTACAATGAACAAGAAACGTTGATCTATGTGGAATGGGCTTTTCACTCCATTGGAAGCAACTCGATCATTTTCGTCCTCCGTTTGTAGTGGGTTACTGGTAATTTCCCTGGTTGTGTCAGAAAGGAATGGAGAAGACAAATCACCCGAGTGGACCGTCTGGACTCAATCAATCTACAAGGCATTCATCTCTTTATCCAAGACAAATCTGACTGTCTTTCTGCTCATCTTGAATTGGCTGCATCACTTCACTGTCATTGAACTGTGACTTGGTCTTGTCAGGATCCTCCTCACTTTTCGATTGGATCACTGTCAGTGGAATTCTTTTCCCCCGAAACTTTCTACAGTTGATTAGGTCGGGCTCATTGATGGCCTGTCTGCCACATCTGTTGCTTGATCTGTTTTTTGAAGCGCGCTCGGGTCTATTTTTGAAGTGGGCTGACGTAGTTGCACATTGGAAGTACTTGAGTGCCTGCCAACACTTTTTCTTCGCATTATGCCTTGTCGAATTAGAATGTCATTTACTTTAGACTGTGTACGATGTTTTGGCAAGGTTCAAACACTGCATGATTTCACCTTCTGCACTGCTCACCGAGTCTTCAGTGAATGCTCAGCAGTGATGCTGGTTGGAACAACCGTGGCACTACGGGGTTAATTGTGTAGGCCCCTGATCAGTGTTGAACATTGCCTCAAGCTGATTTTGCATTGCAACTTTGCAACTGGGCACTCGATCGCCGTAATGGACTCGCTAGACATGATTTCCACCAATGGCGAAGATGTGGTCAATTTCAGTCGGCAATCGGTCGGCGACCGGTATCAGTTCCTTGCTATCATATTCAATCGCAGGTAGCAGGTTACAAAGCAAGTCGCAACACAGAAAATCAGCAGTGGATTCCTAGCTTCAGCAAAACCCGTCGTCCATATTAAAAGTTCTGTTCTCTGATTGCCATTAAATGTGTACCATGTTTGAATTGTGTACTTTCAGCAGGATGGAATTGAAAAAAAGCTGTCACCCAAGGGGAAAAATATGCGTAATGTCAATTTGAAGTTGGCCTGACATTTGGGGTTGTTTTCTATTCTGATGGCATTCTGAGTTCCCTTGGTACTGCTGTCGGGAATGAAAAAGTGATGAAACAGTCTGGGACTGAGCGAAATTCAAATAGCAAAGTTTTTTGGTCATTTTTTATTCCCGCATCACTACCATATGGAAATGGCAATGATAAAGGATTCTCTTTGCTTCTGGCATGTGTCTGGCAGTGAGTGGCTTTCAGCTTAAGTGGTGTCTTGTTTCCTTCATTGCTGACTGAATGGAGAAGTTTTGGTTCTGTGTTTCAGCGAATTTGGTTCTTGGTATCCATAACAACTGGCAGTCGAGAAATTTTGCGTTCTCGATGCTGATTACAATTAACTCTCTGAGAGAAAACTCCGGATTCCTCTGAGAGATTGGTTGTCTTGATAATAGTGAGGTTTCGCAAATCTGACGAAACACGAAGTACGAAATACGGAATTGGACTTCATTTCCATGACGTAATGTATTTCAGGAGATGGTTGGTGCCACAAATATCGCCTGCTGCAAGAGCGTCTTAGCATATGACGTTAGACCAATAGAGTTTGGTGTTTGGTGTATATTAACCCTTTCAGTGCCTATCCACGCAACGCGTACATCGATAGTGATTGTTGCATTCAGTTGCTTCCAGTCGCAAGGCCGATGTTGGCCTATGTTGGGCTTTATAAAACATGAAGATAACAGCTCGCATCCACAGTTTCTACCACAGTTGCCCCCAAATTCTCCCTACCGTGCAGCCTTAAGGGCTGTCCACATGATCCGATTTTCTTACGATTATCATCCAATTTCCCATCCAACATTCGTCCGATTTCTCATCCTACAACGTCAACAACGTTCAACAAGTCTGAACAACGTCCAACGTCATCCAACAAAAATCGGATCGTGTGTCGTGTGGACGGACCTTTATGCACTTGTGTTGTCCAGAGAACCAGTCCTATCTACAGTGACCACTCGCAACCACTAAATCTTCATCTAGATATGTTGGCTATCCATTATTAAAAGGCCAGAACCAGTTGCATCCACTCCGTCTACCTGTAACCACTTAATCCTCATCTAAATATTCATCCACTGACAAGAGTGTTATTGCTGATGGCGTGATATGCTATATTTCATTCATGGAGCCATTTATTGTCCTTATGGCATTTCTTTATTCATTAGATGACACGATTACATTATGCTCTCACGATGTCCACATTCTGGTTGATATTTAATGGGAAATGACTTGACCCATGTGTGGATCCACGATTTTGGAAAAGACGGGGCGAATTGTGCTAGAAACATTGAAATCAGCGGTGAATTTCAATGATGTGCTCTAAATTTCAGAATTTTACAGATTTGTTGGCCAAAAGGGGGTCGCGTGCCGGAGGCGCCCCCCGGATCCGCGCCTGTGACCCGTCGGTGGTGCTTAGGGCCTTTGAAACATTTTGATTGCCGCAGGGATTTCGGTGTTTAATGATTGCAAAATTACTATGGGATTAGTCCTTCTTCTTCTGCGTCTGCTCTCACACACATCTAGAGAGGTCCATGGACCTCTACTGAATCTGTGCTTGTGCATGCTACTATGATTAGGCACCAGTTGTGGTTATTCGCCTAGTGGCTCCGTCTTTTGCCAGGAAGGAGAAGACTATCCAAGTTACCACGTGTTCCTCAGTTGGATGGAGTCACTTGTGCCCTTGTGTAGACACTTGGCACAAGGCACTCGGCTTCATCCCATGGGAGTGATCAAGGGATGATGATCTAACATGGCTTGGGCAAGGTTCATACTGTCGCAGACCGCACCAGGAATCGAACCCGGATCTCCCGCATGCAAGGCAGGCGTTCTTCCATCAAGCCAAAAGTCCGGATGTTAGGCTTGAGGGCCTAACTTCTCCTGAATCTGCCACATTCCTCCCCATCTTATCCTTGAGATCCTTAACCCGTTATGACTTACGGGATCTGATCAGACTCCCTCTGTTCAGAGTGATCCATGCTTTAAAAGGCAAAGATATCAAAGCCAAGATGAGAAAGGAAAGCGCTTTCGCTGACAATGGCAAATGTCGCAGACCGCACCAGGAATCGAACCCGGATCTCCCGCATACAAGGCAGGTGTTCTTCCATCAAGCCAAAAGTTTTAGGCTCAAGGGCCTAACACCTCCTCTGCCACATTACCTGCCTCTTGCCACCAGTGGACGTGATAACCACAATCTGGGCCCATATGAGGAGTCACTGACTTGGCAAATTTTTCTGTCACGGAAAAACTTTGGAAAAGTTCAAAGAAATATGGAACTCATCAGCAGAATGAGTTCAGAGTCCCAGGAGTCATTTCATGGTGATTTGGATTCAGGTGATCGTCTTGGAGCTGGGACACTCATCCATCTCCCCACTACGAATGTCGGTCGGCTCCGAGTACGGCATCACCCAGAGCAATATGATGACTTGTTGAAGGTGCTCTCGGAGGAGCTGAAGCATTATATGTGTTAATTGTACATGTATGTACCGATGCGACCAGAGTAGAAAGTACATATTGACAGTTGTGGTCAGTATTTGCGGACGTCGGCTACATTGAGGTTTCCCATGATTCGGGCACAGCCTGTGTGGGCGTATTCGCATCCCCGTTCTTGAGAACACTCGTGCTGACCAAGTTCATGTGGTTGTTGACTCAACATGGCAGTTTCGAACGCCGAGAACGCAAACCGAGTCAGGCCAGGAACGTGTTTTTGTCAACCCTCCGCTGAGTGGGGAGTGAGAAGAACATATTCTTGGCTCGACTTGGGTTGCGTTCTCGGCGTTCGAAACTGCCATGTTGAGTCAACAACCGCATGAACTTGGTCAGCACGAGTGTTCTCAAGAACGGGGATGCGAATACGCCCTGTGGGGACGTTGTTGCATCATCTTACAGTGTTTGAGCATTATCAAGGCAACGAGGTCCCTGTTATCAAATCCAAGAGGTCTAGGGGTTCAATACTAGCAACAGAGCCAGCATCTACAAACTAAAGCCAAATGATCACTCAAGCGTAAGGCAGGATTCATTGGCACATGAATTTTGTCCGATTCAGCTGTCCATAAAAAATAAATCAAATTGACTTTTGCGTTGTTGCATCTGGAAAATTAGGGGCAAACGGACTGAAAAGGGACCGGATCCGTGCGCAAATGAACCCCGCTTTAAGCAGCAAACCACCATCTCTGATCTGCACTTTAAAGGATAGAACGAATAAATTGGGAAACTCTGTTTAATGGTTAGATGTTGGTTGAACAATCTATCAAATTGGAGTGCTGGATGAAATTAATGTTGGGATTAGAGCAATTACAGCAAAAGTGGGCTTGTTAAAATGATGTACAGATTTAGAAAACGATCACTTTTAAGCCAGCCATAGTTAAGGAAGGAACAGCAATGTCTTGATTTTGGCTGATGCGGCGAATTATGGTAGCATTGAAAGAGTCCATAATTGAAGCCCAAAATTCGTTTCATTGTATTAAATGATTTATGCTTGAATGAGATAATGGACCGGAATAAAATCGAGGTTGATTAGATGGGGGTGCATTAGGCTATGAAATACCCAAATGGCCCAGTTAGCCTAATTGATAGGGATGTATCATAACATCCATATTTGCCATAAATTGTTATTAGATTTGCGTGTCAAAGGTGGTTTTTAGTGAAATTGTGTTAGGTAATGTTTTGGGGAATGCGTATCATACGGTGTGAGGTTTAAGTGGTGTCACACCGCTTTATGGTAATGATCAAGAAATTTCCTGAAATTGCTAAAAGTTTATAGCAATTTAATAACAATTTTGGAGATGGGATCGAGCTAGCAGTTTTCTGGTGGCCACTTCCAAACTGTTGAATAGTTTACCTGTTGCCATGGACCGGCGCATGAGGACACGTGCCCCCCTTTTGGCCAACAAATCTGTAAAATCGACCGTGAAATTCTGGAATTTGGAGCAAATCATTGAAATTCACCGCAGATTTCAATGTTCCTAGCACAGGGCGCCCCCTCTTTTCCCAAATCATGGATCACCCCTGCCAATATGACAAGAACATCTGATGGGCATTGGAAGTTTTTCTGCACTTTGAGGATCATCAACAGTAACCTGGATAGGATGCTATAAATGTAGAAGATGTTTTTGAACAATGCAAGAACTTTTTAAAAATTCTGAAGTTCGTAGAACCATAAAAACGAGCAAATCCAAAATATGAATTTTGGATTCATATGTTGGATTTGCTCGTTTTTATGGTTCTACAAATGTATGATGGTGTGACCGGTTTTCGTGGTACTAAGACTTTACCGCCCGATTGCGGCGTTACTCGCTTTGCGTCCGTAATTGTTTTGGTATGTTTACATCTCGCGGGCGCGCGTGTGAATAAACGGGAAAAAACGGGAGTACCACGAAAACTGTTCTACCCCGAAAACTGGTCACTCGATCATACCTCACTACCAATTCTAAAGTTGTTGAAAATCTTCTAAGTAATTGTTGCAGCAGCATCCAGGATGTAGATTGCTTGTAAGCCCTACAAATGATGCTTTGGTTCCAAATCTCTAGGTTATAATTGGTAAATAGTCTGATTTTGAGTGGTTAATCACTGATAGTAGAGGTCATTGAAGTGCTTATGCAATTAACTTCCTCAGCACATTTGTCATGAATGCACGAGATCCATTTCTGGTGTGCCTGATCGGATGTTAGAATCCGTAATCCATACTAAGTTTTCACAAAGAACAATACCCTAGTGCGTACTCTGTGTTCGCTAATCTTTCACCAAGCGTAGATGAGGTGAGAAAATGAGCTTGTGCAGTCGTGCAACTTGAATAAATCGATGCATTGGGCAGTGAAGCAGTAATTGGAATATCTGAGAACGCCATTGCTTATAGAGAATGAGAGTACAGGATAATCAGG
>NMRB01001751.1:73238-98402 GCA_002633025.1 Notospermus geniculatus | reverse complement strand
TAGTGGTAGCTAGGATGCTTCAACCGTGCCTAAATATGTGTCTTGGTACCGTCTACCGTACTTATATGCCAAAATTCGGTTCGATTGGACTTCAACATGGCTGCCAGGCGGCCATCTTGAAAAATTGACTTTGGCCATATCTCATCGGTAGTAAATGTTACGATGTTTCTGCACTAATCCTTCACCATTCAGTGTATCACCAGGCTACTCACACTTCATACTCTGTCACAGAGGTGAGCACAATGGCCCTGGCCATTTCATTTACTTGGTCGAATCGATTACTCAGAATGGTAGGCTGGCTTTGTCTCCTGCCCAAAATAGGTCATCCCCGTTGTAATTACGTCGCATTCTCATCATGCTCAATGGCTACTGCCTGGCCTCCGTCTACGCAGCGCCATCTAGACGGTGGCCAGGGAACCAGGCTATACCTCTCGATGGTTTGATAATACATGGCGGGCCATATTCTAGAACCTTCCTTATCGTTAAGGTTTACCTTCAGCTATTGTTTGCAGGGCAGAATACAGAAGCTTAGAGTGGACCTTAGAGTTAAGGAGGCTTCTAGAATACGGGCCGGCGTGTTTCCTTTCCTAATGCATGTGAAAACCGCTTTGCTGACTGCAAGCCATGGTGGAATCCGTTAGAGTGGGAATGGGCCTTTAGAGGTCCCCCAAGACCATGATACAAACGACTGCCCATAGCTTTCATGGTTGAGTTGCCCATAGAGAGCCAACTCGTGGAAGGAAACTCTCAAGCAGAAGCAGCTGCTTTAGTATGTAGCTTTTACTTAGGATATTTTATGGACTTCACAGTACTCTTCATAAAATATGACATATTTTCCACACCTCCTTGACTCTGTCCTGGAGATATTACTCATTCTTTTCCCCATTAGCCTGGGCACAGACGACCTCAGACATGTCTGAGCAGGTTGAAGACCACGATAAGAGCGAAATCTTCCATTAGAGTGTCTGGATAGGTGACCGATGAAGATCTACTACCACTGGCGACAGTCGGTCGTGGTTAGCATCGTGGTAAAGTTCAGATTTGGTATAGCGATTTGTACTATAGACGATTCTCGAATTTGTAGATGTGCGCACTTCCGCCGGAGTCTCTATCATAACCTCGATCTGAAACCGGGTGATGTGATACAATCCATGATTTAGCAATGGTCAACTCTGGTGCAACGTTATCGAAGCCACTGTCCTGGCGTTGTCTGCATCATGTCATTCAGTTTCAGACCGAGTTATAGTTGAGATTTCAGTGGATGTGCACAGATCTTGGTCGTTTACGTCACAGATCTTGGTCGTTTACGTCAATTTGAGAACAATTTATTGCCAGGATCTTTTGAGTGCCATTCAACCAAAACTGGATTGCAGTACTTTTTGCAGTGCCATTTCTGCAAACCAATGCTTCAATGCTGCTTCAACGAATTATCCACACAGAAATTGTGTCGGAAAACCTGCATGCGGGAAAGGCACTGGTTCCCACACCGATAACTTGCTGGACTGATTTTCTTGCACTTGCAGTTCCATGTCATCGCCATAGTAACGGGCGGGGGACCTGTCCCCCCAATATTTGGCTTGTCAAAAAAAACGTTTGGCTCGCTCCTTCGGCGCTCGCAGCTAAGGGCTACAGCTGCGGTCCGCTATCTTATCGAATCTTTCCTCCCCAACCTCCAGGACGTTCAAACGGCCTGCATACGTCTTCTGCTGCTGCTGTGACAGTTTGGGTGTGTCTGCACCAATAGTAGTAGCATTTGTGATACAAAGGGAGTACTGGTTAACAAAGCGACATAGGCTTGATATGGCTACGGAGTGCATTTGTGTACATTTGCCTAAAAAAGTGTCACGTCAAAGCCATTTGTCCTCCAAAATATATGGAAGTGTGTGACATTACAATGGTCGCAATTTTTATAGCCGGAGCAAAGCAATAATAGTGTTATATGTTCATCATTAATCAATGGTATAAGAAAAGAGCGACGGCCATCATCTCAAGTTCTTTCGCCGTTAATTTCCTGTTGCATGATTTAGTATGTTGGCACCATCGTGCCGTTCAGCAGAGAATGGTTTCCATGAATGAAAATAGACGTGATCTAACGCTGAATCCTGTCGTACATGGTTTTATAAAAACTTTTGATATCGTTTTATTTATTGATAACAAAAACTCACCGACGGATATTAAGTGTGAGTGATTATGATGACTAAACTATATTATACTGGGTGGTCCAGAAAAAGCCCTTCATAAGAAGCAGATAGGCTGAGACACAGATTTTTCTGAGCCATCCTGTAATATCCTTAATGTATGAATAATCCACCATCTTTACGACAGGTTTACGATCAGTTTGCGATTAGTTCACGAAGGCAGTCGGGAATGAATCGCAAACTCGTCGTGAGAAAAATGACATGGCGTTGAAGCTGGTTGAAGCTCATCCACCGAAAAATACGTCTCCGACGGAATCGGACCTGTTTCGACGTCGTCGGTAGTTTATGACGTCAGACAGCCAAGCGTCACGTGACGTCATTCTGGACATGGATTGGCCAAATCCCCTGCAACAGAGCCTACTTTATGACGAGTTTGCGGCCAAATGAAACGTGTTTGATCTCGACACAAACTAGTCGTCAAACAGAAATCAGTCGTGAATGAGTTGCAAACTAGGCATGAACAAATCGTGAACACAAATTGTAGCTGATCCACCGGCTACGATTTTTCGTCGTTAACTCGTCGCAAACCCGTATAATATAGTGAACTAATGGCAAACTGATCGTAAACTCGTTGTAAAGTCGGTGGATCACCCGCATTTTGGCCTACACAGAATACTTCTTTCATAGTCCATAAATGACTAAAGGCTCTGTTCATGTGACTGTATTCTCATCTGAGTTGGCTCTCTATGGGCAACTGAACCGTAGAAAGCTATGGGCAAGCCATAAGGAAAGCAACAACAGTGAATTTCCCATTGAGAGCGAACTTGGATGAGAACTTTCATGTGGAGCTGGAGATGTGAATGGTAACCATGGATTTGGATACCCTGTCACAAGGTTTCAATATTGTGTTCACCCTTTAAGAAAACGACATCCTGATATAGAAGTGTGGAAACAGACTGTATTCTCTAGTGGTTCCACGATGCAGTTCAACGCAAACAGCAACTGAGAGAGTGAGATCATGTCAATATTGACCAGCTTCTAGTAAACATAATCTTGCTGCTTTAGTCTCAAATCGTCCCCTGCTTCAATCCACTCAGTGTAACATAGAAATGAGGAACAGACCTCTGGTTGTGTCGTGAGGAAGACGACAGCTGAAGGGCTGTATCTGCAGGATTGTTTTCATATTGATTCATCGTCAATCATACAACCCACTTCTATGGGACTTTCAAAATACATAGATGCAATAGCTGATTTCCTCTGACCCTCCGTTTCATATTCCTTTGACAAAAAGCTCACAAGGCCTCATGCTTGTCTTTGCAATGAAGAACTGAATAGGGGACTAAGTTTCGAGAGAGGGATATGCCCCGAGATGAAATTTTACACAAGAGCTTGCACCAAGAACGACAGCTCTTGTCCAGGCGCGGATCCAAGGGGGGCGCACCCGGCGCACGCCCCCCTTTCGGCCAACAAATCTGTAAAATTGACCGTGAAATCCTGAAATTTGGAGCAAATCATTGAAATTCACTGCAGATTTCAATGTTTTTTAGCACAGTGCGCCCCCTCTTTTCTGAAATTGTGGATCCGCCCCTGTTGTCCACCGAAACACCAGAATATTTGGAATGTCATGTGTTGCAGATGTAATCATTGGCTGATGCTGAACTACACTGACAGTGATTTCATTTCCATTTGTGACCTTAGATGTCTCTGCCATCATTTTGTGTTTTACATGTAATAATTCTGCTCTGGCACCAAAACGGTTAAATTTTTGTATCATCACAGCTTACTTTGTGTTTGACCTACTCCGTCAATCCTGGACCACTGCCAATTTCGTGAGTGCTTCTTTTAGCTGCGAACTTAACTCCACTTGCCATTATCGAGATGTGGGATTACGTCCGTCGCTCAATTTCATTTTCATTGATCACTTAGTAACGCTATCATGATGTGGTCGGATGGACCACAGACGTAGTTGGAATATGCCATCGATACCGACTACCCTTCTTCGTGGCTGTGTGTCAAGGCCAGTTCACACCAAAACCGGATTCCGGTTTGTTTTGCATATGCGGTTCATGCATGAAAGTGGCTTCAAGTCTATTTCAATGAAGCAGAAATCGTTTGGAAGTACTCTCATGCTGCACAATTTCTGTGTGGTACAAGTTAGGCCTATTTGTGAGAAGCCCTCTGTATTTTGGGAACCTTGATTGAAGATGGCAATTATCAGTCCTGAATGTGTCCTTAGCACAGGGGTTCAACTGCAGCCGTGCACACAATGCAAGCAAAATGGCAAAGCAATACGAAGCAAATTTTGCCAAGCGATGTGGCGAAAACCTTAAATACAGTCCCTACTCGCTATTACGAACCCTTCGGGGTCCAAGGGTTAAGTTCGTACTGACGCGGAGTTCGTAATAGCGAGGATTTACATACACGTCATGAACGTTTGGGTGCCAGACGTTGGGTTCGTAATATCCAGGAGTTCGTAAAATCGAGGTTCGTAAGAGCGAGGGTGGTGCACTGTATTCTGGAAGCATTGGAGTGTACTAACTGAGAGCGATCAGAGAGCTCTCAGTTTGTACATGACAATGCTTCCAGAGTATTTAGGCCTAAAGACTTTCGCCCACATCACTTGGCGAAATTTGCTTCGCTTCGCTTCGCCATTTTGCTTGCAGTGTGTATGCGGCCTTAGGCCTACTCGTAGCAAGCCTTTTTTGGATGGGTTTTTGCGAACTATACGTCATCAAGGATTCGACAACTGGTTATAATCTTATTGGTTTTGTATTAGTATGGTTACTGCTCATGTGGCGAGCTGTTTTTTAGCTCACCTCTGTGAGGTGAGCTTCTCTCATGGTGTGTCGTCCGTCGTCCGTCGTCGTCCGTCGTCGTCGTCCGTCGTCGTCGTTAACAGGGGTGGCACGTTTCTAAACCGCTTGGGTTAGAAACTTGAAATTTGGTGTACAGGTAGCCTATGGTAAAAACTATCTCTGGGCCGAAACTTGGCGCTGCCAGTTTTACACTCTGGCCTGTAGGGGGCGCTTTGTGAAAACCTTCTTTTGGCCATATCTCCTGAACGCTGCTAGCTAGAACCACGAAACTTTTATGGTGGGTTCCTCTGATGAGGCTTCATCACATAAATCCCGGGTTTTTGATTTGACCTACTTTTCAAGGTCACGGAGGTCAAAGTTCAAAATTCCAGTTTTTGTTGGCACGTTTCTAAACCGCTAGGCTTAGAAGCTTGAAACTTGGTGTACAGGTAGCCTATGGTATAAACTATCTCTGGACCGAAACTTAGCGCTGCCAGTTTTACACTCTGGCTTGTAGGGGGCGCTTTGTGAAAACCTTCTTTTGGCCATATCTCCTGAACGCTGCTAGCTAGAACCACGAAACTTTTATGGTGGGTTCCTCTGATCAGGCTACATCACATAAATCCCGGGTTTTTGATTTGACCTACTTTTCAAGGTCACAGAGGTCAAAGTTCAAAATTCTAGTTTTTGTTGGCACGTTTCTAAACCACTAGGCTTAGAAGCTTAAAACTTGGTGTGCAGGTAGCCTATGGTAAAAACTATCTCTGGACCGAAACTTAGCGCTGCCAGTTTTACACTCTGGCCTGTAGGGGGCACTTTGTGAAAACCTTCTTTTGCCCGTATCTCGTGAATGCTGCTGGCTAGAACCATGCAAGTTTTATGGTGGGTTCCGCTGATGAGACTACATCACGTAAACCCTGGGTTTTTTATTTGGCCAACTTTTCAAGGTCACAGAGGTCAAAGTTCAAAATCCAATGTTTGGTGGCACATTTCGTGGCTATTTGACATAGAGGGTTTTGATTTGGCATGAACATATATCTAGGCACCGTCTACAAGTGCACCAAATTTTGACCCAATCGGACTTCAAATATGGCCGCTAAGGAGCCATCTTCACCATAGACTTATCACAGAGGTGAGCACAATGGCCCTGGCCATTTCATCTTGAACCATGCTGATGTTCAGTGATCGATCTGCCAGCATCCCCGAAGACTAGATTATTAGGAGAACGGTCTCCTTTTTCCACCACGGCAACTCCCTTGTGGTTTTCCCCGTTATCAATGCTGATGCAGTTCTTGATAGTGTGAACTGAGCCGGATGCAAAAATACTGGTACCGTAACTCCAAGAGAGTTCTGAGAAGAATGTTGTATGACCGAAATTCGGGAATTGCGACATAAGGTGGAATTTTTCAGGGGTACAGTGTATCTATAAAGCAAAACAACAACTATTTCTTTGTAAAAGATTTTCATTTGCCATATGATCACTGGCAGTGAAAGATGTTTAACCCTTTCACTGCCGAGTTTCCCAGATAAATTGTACGCTACATTTCCGAGTTTCTGGTTCCCCGTTCTCGGGAAATCCCCTAAACTTCGATTGGGGCGTCATCTGTGAATAGCCAAACTAACTAGACATACCTTCTGCGTAGTGCGTTGGTCGCCTTCAGCAGTCGCCAGAGGGGGCGATGATCGTCACCTACGGCATTCAAAGGGTTAAAGGAGTAGGCCTACCATACATTTTGACATCCCCCCCAAAATATTGAATCCCTGAAGAACTAATAGAGAAATCCCGTCAATTTTCAAACCGACTTGGTGTGCTATTTTATAAAAAGATATATGGTGTAGCGAAGATTGACGATGATGATTTTCAGCCGAAATTTCAAATTTGTTCATTAAAAAATAAACATTATCCCATCTCAGGTGCATTTAGTCAATTTTATTAGGTTATGATCAATGAAATTTTATCAAGCCTGAAGTTGATTTGTTATTTAGCTCATCGTGATGTTGGCTCCAGTCTGATATGATTAGCGTCACTGTCAACGGAGTTGCACTCTGGGATTAACTTAACAAGATTGAAATTAAATATAGTGCTAATGAAGGAACGAACTGTTTCTTCTAATTAACCCGATGATCAGAAGTATTGTAGTGTCAGTCAACTTCCGATTAACACTGGCGTGACTGGTGTAGCCTATCCACAAATTTTGAGTTGCGGAATATAGTGTCCGTCATCTTTGACTTGTCATTCAGTGGTCCCTTGTGTTTTGCTGTCGTTACCAGACTATTGGTAATTACTTTTAACTGCCTCAGCATTCACTATATTTCAAATATTCCGTGCATGATGTAATAAGCTTCTTTTAGCCTATAAATTACTTTGCCTTGGTTAGGCCAAAAAAATAAATGTTCTGTTTCTGGTTTCATGATCAGAAAAAAACTGATGCGGTGATGCGTTTTTAAATTTTTTTTACAAAAGTTTTTTATTTCATAAAATGTACCGGTATTGTATTTCGCTGTTGGAGGCCTTGAAACGTTTGTGACGTTGACACTGCTATTGTCTGACGGTCACATTGTGGAAGTAGATGGACGTGATAAAGCAATTCTACAGATGATTTTCAGCGACTCGCTTGTTGTAACTTATTTTGTTCACACCAGATGGCGCGGGGGTCTAAGAAATCGCAAATTAGAGCTGACGTGCGCGGTAACCAGAAACAGAACATTTATTTTTTTTGGCCTTAGCGCACCATACAATTTTTGAAATGTATTGTACATTGCTTTGGTTGCCGCACTGCGCATACCTCTAAAGTTAAATGGTTCAATGTCCTTTATTTTCGTGAAAAGAATCATGAACAAGAAAAAGACAGTTCTGAGGCACGATGGCGACAAAAGTGCCTGTAACCCTTTTGAGATTGTTGGGTCATTTCTTATTCAGGCCCATTCGTCATCTAATGGAGTCAACTTTTCTGCCATCGAGGTGCTTCCCAGGGACTAGATCAGATTTCCAACTTAGCATTGGAAATAGTCTCAATATTATCTTTCGAACTGATAGTGATTTTTTCCACACTACGAAATTTTGTATCAATTACACAGAACCAATTTGATATTTTTTCAAGAAAATTTCAAGAAAAGATGATTTAGAAATAGCCTCCTTGAGTATGGATGTGTGATGTATTTGGCATGACTGTGAGACAGAACAGGAAACTGGCTCCCTTTCTTGGTAACGCTTGTGAACTGCGATAAACTATCGTGTTGTTCTTAGTGACCAGGGCCGACTGCACAGAAAGTCCGATAGTGCTTTCGGCACCTATCGGCATCAGTTAATGGGAAAATGCCTTATAACTAACTGCTGATAGGCACCGGTAGCACTATCGGACTTTCTATGTGGTCGGCCCTGGACTGGAGGCCACCGAAGACAAACCATGAAAGAGATCACCACCATCACGCCCTGAGTTAAAACCCAGACTGAAAGAGTTGACATTCCCTTTGCTGGTTTTCCCAATGTTGACATCAAAAGATACCAAACGTCTGCATATTCATCTCTTTTCAGGTGAATAGCTTCGAGCAACTTTGTATCAACTACACAAATGAGAAACTCCACCGGTTCTTTAATCAGTATGTCTTCACCATGGAACAAAATGAGGTAAGTATCATAACTTACACAATTAAGCGGGGTTCATTGGCACACGGATTTTGTCCGACTCAGGTCCGTAAAAAATTGATCAAATTGACTTTTGCGTTGTCATATCCAGAAAACTAGGGGCAAACGGACTGAAAACGGACCGGATCCGTGCGCCAATGAGTCATGCTTTACCTGATTCAGTTAGGTTTATGATGATGGAGCCATGTAGGCCTAGTATGGCCGGTGTACAGTCAACTCGTACCCAGGAAAACGGACCGGATCCGTGCGCCAATGAGTCATGCTTTACCTGATTCAGTTAGGTTTATGATGATGGAGCCATGTAGGCCTAGTATGGCTGGTGTACAGTCAACTCGTACCCAAGTCAACTCGTACCTCCTCCGAGTCAACTCGTACCTGAACACTTTAGGGCCTAAATGCGTGCAATGTTCCACTCAACTCGTTGATTAAGTAAATGAAGCATCATTCTGCACATCTAGGCCTAGGCCTACATGACCTCAGTGTAAATGTAGGCCGATTTATTGCGACTTTTATGCAAGGTTATCAGCTCAACAACAATCGTAGCAGCAGCCTCCGTGGCTGCCATCTTGGATTGCGATGAGATGGCCCCCAGTTCAAGGCAGCCATGCTCAACCTCGTCCCCTCTTCCCCCTCGCTTCACAACAATACTGCGAAGTCATGGAAGTCAATGGAAGTGGGCGATGTCCACGATTCGTAGCAAAGATAGTTGGGCCGACAACATGTAATTCTGATGTTTGAGGCCATTACAGTTGTTATTCATAGCGTGGTAGGAGTTGACTATAGGCCAGGTACGAGTTGACTTGGTACGAGTTGACCTGGGTACGAGTTGACTTGTAACCGTATGGCCCCTTTTACACTACAAAATTTTTGGTCCAGACCAAGTACAGTTTGATACAATTTTGCTAGTGTAAACGGGTCGAGACAGCTTGTCCCGGTATAAATTAGCCCTGCAATCCAAGGTTGGCTCGGTCGGGGTCGAGCTGGGCACGTTTCAACCGGGCTAGTGTAAAAGGGGCTTATGAAAGTGTATTAAAGTGCAGTGATACTGATGATCAGTCAGTGGAATCAATGGTAAGATATAGTAGAGGGTCCTGACTTCTATGACCCATCAGTCAGAGTCCATTGGCTCCATGATTAAATGCTCTCATCATTATCCCCTAATTAAGTCTTAATCTGATGGGAGAAATTCATAAAAAAGAAGATGGAGCGATCGAGTTTTTTCTCTATATATCAGAAATTGGGATGGTGGTTAGCTGTTGTCCATGGCAGTGAATTCCCAGACAAGGGAGAAACGATGTGAAATGGAGCCATGGTAGTGTTATCGTTCGGGTCGCCAAGTAGTGGTCAGAGGGTCTCGGGCTCGAATCCCGGAAATGCTCGGATTGTAGTGCTGAATGAGCAGCTCATCTGAGTTCTACTGAAAGGTTTCAGGACAGACTGGGGTTAAAGTGTAAAGTCGGATCAGAACCTCTACCGTTGTTGATATCAGACTATAAACCCAAACTTTAACTTTTTAACTTTAATTGCCATCTTTAGACCCAGAAGTTCTCAAAAATTACAGGCCTGTATCTAATCTTCCTTTCTTGTCAAAGGTGTTAGAGAAGATTGTATCAAAGCAGCTTTCCAGTCATCTTGCAACCAATGATCTTCTTGATCACTTTCAGTCGGCTTACAGGCCTCTTCATAGTGTGGAGACTGCACTGGTGAGGGTCCACAATGATGTGAGTGCTTCTTTTAGCTGCGAACTTAACTCCACTTGCCATTATCGAGATGTGGGATTACGTCCGTCGCTCAATTTCATTTTCATTGATCAGTTAGTAACGCCATCATGATGTGGTCGGATGGACCACAGACGTAGTTGGAATATGCCATCGATACCGACTACCCTTCTTCGTGGCTGTGTCAAGGCCAGTTCACACCAAAACCGGATTCCGGTTCGTTTTGCATGTGCGGTTCCTGCAAGAAAGTGGCTTCAAGTCTATTTAAAAGAAGCAGAAAATCCAGACAGAAATCGTTTGGAGGTACTCTCATGGTGCACAATTTCTGTGTGGTTCAAATTAGGCCTACTCATGAGAAGCCCCCTGTATCCAAAATACAGCACAAAAATCGACACACAAAATGACAAGTAAAGCTGTCTCCAAATTTCACAAATTTTCTACCCCAACCGGGGTTCCTCAGGCATTTTCTAGATCTCTTCTAGAAAGTGTCTGAGAAAGACCCTGTTTGGGGTCAAAAATTTGTGAAATTCGGAGATGACTTTAATTATACATATACTTGTATTTTGAGGAACTTCTCTATTGAGGATGGCAATTGTCAGTCCTGAATGTATCCTTAGCACAAGGGTTCAACTGAGGCCGCGCGCAAGCACAATGGCGAGGTGAATCGAAGCAAATTTCACCAAGCGATGTGGCGAAAACATTTAAATACTCTGGAAGCATTGGCATGTACAAACTGAGAGCCATCAGCGCTGACTGGTCTCAGTTTGTGCACGCCAACGCTTCCAGAGTATTTAGGCCTAAAGACTTTCGCCCACATCGCTTGGCGAAATTTGCTTCACTTCGCTTCGCCATTTTGCTTGCAGTGTGTATGCGACCTTAGGCCTACTCGTAGCAAGCCTTTTTTGGATGGGTTTTTGCGAACCATACATCATCAAGGATTCGACAACTGGTTATAATCTTATTGGTTTTGTATTAGTGTGGTTACTGCTCATGTGGCGAGCTGTTTTTCTTGAACCATGCTGATCTTCAGTGATCGATCTGCCGGCATCCCTGAAGACTAGATTATTAGGAGAACGGTCTCCTTTTTCCACCGTGGTTACTCTCTTGTGGTTTTCCCCATTATCAATGCTGATGCAGTTCTTGATAGTGTGAACTCAGCCTGATGCAAAAATACTGGTACTGTAACTCCAAGAGAGTAGTAGTTCTGTCAGGTGAATGTTGTCTGACCGAAATTTGGGAATTACGACATAAGGTGGAATTTTTCAGGGGTGTCTATTAAGCAAAACAACAACTATTTCTTTGTAAAAGATTTTCATTTGCCATATGATCACTGGCAGTGAAAGACGTTTAAAGGAGTAGGCGTACCGTACATTTTGACGTCCCCCAAATATTGCGGAATCCCCTGAAGAGTTGACAGAGAAATCCCGTCAATTTTCAAACCAACTTGGTGTGCATTTTATAAAAAGATATACCGGTATGGTGCAACAAAGATTGATGATGATGATTTTCAGCCAAAATTTCAAATTTGTTCATTAAAAAATAAACATTATCCCATCTCAGGTGCATTTAGTCTATTTTATTAGGTTATGATCAATGAAATTTTATCAAGTCTGAAGTTGATTTGTTGTTTAGCTCATCGTGATGTTGGCTCCAGTCTGATATGATTAGCATCACTGTCAACGGAGTTGCACTCTGGGATTAACTTAACAAGATTGAAATTAAATATAGTGCTAATGAAGGAACGAACTGTTTCTTCTAATTAACCCGATGATCAGAAGTATTGTAGTGTCAGTCAGCTTCCGATTAACACTGGTGTAGCCTATCCACAAATTTTGAGTTGCGGAATATAGTGTCTGTCATCTTTGACTTGTCATTCAGTGGTCCCTTGTGTTTTGCTGTCGTTACCAGACTATTGGTTAATTACTTTTAACTGCCTCAGCATCACTATATTTCAAATATTCCGTGCATGATGTAATAAGCTTCTTTTCGCCTATAAATTACTTTGCCTTGGTTAGGCCAAAAAAATAAATGTTCTGTTTCTGGTTTCATGATCAGAAAAAAACTGATGCGGTGATGCGTTTTTAAATTTTTTTTACAAAAGTTTTTTATTTCATAAAATGTACCGGTATTGTACATGTATTTCGCTGTTGGAGGCCTTGAAACGTTTGTGACGTTGACACTGCTATTGTCTGACGGTCACATTGTGGAAGTAGATGGACGTGATAAAGCAATTCTACAGATGATTTTCAGCGACTCGCTTGTTGTAACTTATTTTGTTCACACCAGATGGCGTGGGGGTCTAAGAAATCGCAAATTAGAGCTGACGTGCGCAGTAACCAGAAACATAACATTTTTTTTTGGCCTTAGCGCACCATACAATTTTTGAAATGTATTGTACATTGCTTTGGTTGCCGCACTGTGCATACCTCTAAAGTTTATCGTATTTTGGTGCAATGTCCTTTATTTTCGTGAAAAGAATCATGAACAAGAAAAAGACAGTTCGGAGGCGTGATGGCAACAAAAGTGCCTGTAACCCTTTTGAGATTGTTGGCTCATTTCTTATTCAGGCCCATTCGTCATCTAATGGAGTCAACTTTTCTGCCATCGAGGTGCTTCCCAGGGACTAGATCAGATTTCCAACTTAGCATTGGAAATAGTCTCAATATTATCTTTCGAACTGATAGTGATTTTTTCCGCACTACGAAATTTTGTATCAATTACACAGAACCAATATGATATTTTTTCAAGAAAATTTCAAGAAAAGACAATTTAAAAATAGCCTCGTTGAGTATGGATGTGTGATGTACCCTACATGTATTTGGCATGACTGCGAGATAGAACAGAAAACGGGCTCCCTTTCTTGGTAATGCTTGTGAACAGCGATAAACTATCATGTTGTTCTTAGTGACCTGGGCTGTGAGGCCACCGAAGACAAACCATGTAAAAGATCGCCACCACCACTACCCTGAGTTGAGATCAGATTGAAAGGGTTGACGTCCTCTTTGTTGGTTTTCCCGTTGTTGACATCAAAAGATACCAAACATCTGCATATTTATCTCTTTTCAGGTGAATAGCTTCGAGCAACTTTGTATCAACTACACAAATGAGAAACTCCACCGGTTCTTTAATCAGTATGTCTTCACCATGGAACAAAATGAGGTAAGTATCATAACTTACTCAATGAGGAAGCGGGATTCATTGGCACACGGATTTTGTCTGACTCAGGCCCGTAAAAAATTGATCAAATTGACTTTTGCGTTGTCGTATCCAGAAAACTAGGCGCAAACGGACTGAAAACGGACCGGATCCGTGCACCAATGAGTCACGCTTTACCTGATTCAGTTAGGTTTATGATGATGGAGCCATGTAGGCCTAGTATGGCCCCTTTTACACTACAAAATTTTTGGTCCAGACCAAGCACAGTTCGATACAATTTTGCTAGTGTAAATGGGTCGAGACAGCTTGTCCCGGTATAAATTAGCCCTGCAATCCAAGGTTGGCTCGGTCCGGGTCGAGCTAGGGCATGTTTCAACCGGGCTAGTGTAAAAGGGGCTTATGAAAGTGTATTAAAGTGCAGTGATACTGATGATCAGTCAGTGGAATCAATGGTAAAATATAGTAGAGGGTCCTGACTTCTATGACCCATCAGTCAGAGTCCATTGGCTCCATGATTAAATGCTCTCATCATTATCCCCTAATTAAGTCTTAATCTGATGGGAGAAATTCATAAAAAAGAAGATTGAGTGGTCGAGTTTTTTTTTTCTCTATAAATCAGAAATTGGGTTGGGCATGGTTTGCTGTTGTCCATGGCGGTGAATTCCCAGACAAGGGAGAAACGATGTGAAATGGAGCCATGGTGGTGTTGTCGTTCGGGTCGCCAAGTAGCGGTCAGAGGGTCCCGGGTTCGAATCCCGGAAATGCTCAGATTGTAGTGCTGAATGAGCAGCTCATCTGAGTTCTACTGAAAGGTTTCAGGATAGACTGGGGTTAAAGTGTAAAGTCGGATGAGAACCTCTACTGTTGTTGATATCAGACTATAAACCCAAATTTTAACTTTTTAACTTTAATTGGAAGTGTTCTGTTAGATACTAATAATTTTATACAACATTACCCATTCACAATATATATCACTGTTGTTTTTGGTGCTTAAGGAGAGTTTGGTATTACCACAACCCTGGTATGCCCCTGTGTGGCTTTGGATGTGGTGAAATTGATAAAATATACATGGACCTCGATGGCGCCTTGACTAATCGAGATGTACGGCCATATTTTTTAAAAGTGACAGACTCCTTTATTGACATGACCTGCCGACGAAAAATTTAATCAGATCCGTGAATTAATTGCCGTGATGGGCTATTATCAAAATGAGAGATCGTTCTCCGAGCTGCGTGGCGGAACCCTGGGTGTGATTGACGTTTAAATGGACGTGACCCATTCTTAATGGAAATTCTAATCAATCTCTAACGGTGTGATTAGTTTTTAAGCCACGGTTTATTGCCATTGAAAAATCTTGTATGAACTCATCACTTCATACACTCTCCATACTCTAATCATTGATTTCTTCCGGAGTGTTGTGATCAGGAATAATGAACGCGCGAATATAAATTAAAAGGTCGTATTTGGAGAGTTCAATCGGTATCATCTTTACAAATCATCAATTACAGTGTTTTCCGATACCAAAATAGATCATCTAGTAAAAGCAAGCATAAACTGAAAAAAGTTGAATCAAAACAACAAAAATTGATTGGATTAGAAATTGGTATATGATAGTGATGTGTTTCTGGACCTTGCTGAAGTACCATACAAGTGTACCACCCTCTACGACAAACCTACAAGGCCTAATACCAAAACAGGACTCTTCGCTGGAGGACTCTCTTCCCTACCACACCCATGCAGTTGTAGACTTGAAGACCACACGGTCCCTGCCACTCCAATAGCATGTTCGATTACTTGCGCTGCGCTTCGGGCAGCTCGGATATCGCGCATTGTGGAGCATGCACAGTGAGAGTAAGCGAACATTGTCGCGCCTGGTTAGTGTAAAGTGTCATGGCGTCTATGAAGGGCAAAGTGAGCGAATGATGTCACGCCTGACTGAGTAAAGTGTCATGGCACCAAAGCATTTTCCTTTTCCTCCATTGGCTAAATCAGGTTCGCCTCCATCTTCTCCCAAAGTAACCGACTCAGAGGGTCGCTTACTTGGGCCAGGCGTGAGTAAGCGGGAGTTGTGACGTCAGAGTTAAAGCGGACTATTCGTGCCGAGTCAAAGATTCCACAGCACCGTTTCCGGAGCCGCCGCCGCAATGCATTTACCAGTTGTTGTTACGAATAAAACGGGACGTTTTATTATTTTTGGTTCACTTTGGACAGACGCGAGCAATCCGCTTTAACAAGAACGTTGTGGTGCTTACTCGGGGAAGCACGGCGCTAGTAACCAAACATGCTACAGTTGTCTTCAGATTAGTATTCAGTACCAAGTCTTCATTTTCCCACTTCGCCATCCCCAAATATGGGCGATTATATCTGCAAAAAGAGATGTTATAAAATGAAGACGTCGTATATGAAAGTCATGATCTAGTCAGTGTGACGTGATCTTGAGTCCTGAGAAAGAAATCAGGCATGACATTTATTATTTTATTCATACTTCAAAATCATCACGACCCTGATCCAAACTTACGAACTGTTCTTCTTTTGTAGCATGTAAACGTCAGCTGTGACTCAAAATCATCTTTACGAATACAGCGCCGTCCAATATCTTTCTTAGTTACCCTACACTCCTTTCGCAGTGTCTTCTCACTCATACCTATCGTTCATAGACACTGCTTACAATGGCCCGATCCCCGCCGATTTACCACTAGAGGGCGTTTGCGTAACTAACGAAATACATGAAACATTTTCTGATTGGTTCACTGTCAGCGTCCTTGACAACCACGGCAGACTGGTCACTCGTCGGAAAGCATTTTATATGGGACAGTTGCATTATGACGTAGCACGACTAGTCTACAACAACAGCAATGGCTGCCCCCCGCCGTGTCCAGTATGCAGTGTCACTTTGCACTTTTCAGTGTTTAGCTCGTGCCTTTTTTGTTTTGAAACATCGCTAAAGAAGTGGATAACGGCGCTCTATACGAGATTATTCTGTTTGTAGTGATTGATCTTGTTAAACAGGCCGAAGCTGGGAGCAACGCCGGCGCTGTTTCCCGCGCTATTTGGCCGCTGACTAGTGCTGCCACCATGCGGTAAATCGGCGGGGATCGGGCCATTGTAAGCAGTGTCTATGAACGATAGGTATGAGTGAGAAGACACTGCGAAAGGAGTGTAAGTTACCCGGGCTTAGTTACAACTCGAGATCATGTCACAACAACTGGAGATCATACTTTACAACATTAGGGTCTCTGCCAGAAAATATTTTGAGGGTACTATTCTTCAAAATCAACCAAAACCCCATGAAATTAAAGAAAATTACCCTTTTCTGTTCCTTTGAGGATATACACTAGCGTATTACCCTTAGTACCCTCTGGCGGAAACACATTCTATTTGTAATGCCGTAATTTGCGGATATATCTGCCCATAACCAAAGAGCTCCAAAATAATGATTTTGGGATGTGCTGTGATGGATTCGGTGAGGTGTCTCATGGAATATCAGATTAGTGTACGACTAGAGATACAGAGGTGTTAACTGTAAATGGCTTGCATGTCATCCGAACTCCCCGAAAGCATCCCACTTCACTCCATCCATCCCGGAGGTGAATAATCGTCACTGGCCTCTTCCTATCATCACCTCGTATAATCATCGCCACTGTCTGGACCAAATGATCGCCAACGAGTTAACTGTCGCAGCTAGATTTGGGGCTTATCCATTTGTGATTTGCTTAGTCGGGTCATGAGTCTGTTGGATGTTGTTTCTATGGTGACTGCGGGACAGAGTAGTCGTGATCAGACTTCTGAATGATGCCAACCTGTTGATTTAGTTACTGTTTCTATTCGCAGGTGGCAGCACCTGATGGTTGTCTTCATTCTGATGGTTCAGATCCAATCTGAAGAGGTCGCCACCATCGTTCCTTGGCTAAGACCTCTGAAAAGGACTGGAACCCAGCACAAGATTCTTGTGCTCATCAATTTTACAAATTATTTGACAAAATAATCATACCTAAAATTAGAATTTGTTCTAGTATTTGTAAAATTACTACTATTTTAAAATTCCGTTGGGTATTCGATGTTTTATTGTAGAAAAAAGAACGAACTCTTTCGAATCCCTACGCAATAGACTCTATCACTCCAATAGAGCGCAGCACCTGACGGGTAGCTAGCTAGGCCTACAGCGTCATGACGTCCCGTCCCCCATTCTGAACGCGGTGACGTCACTCGAAAAACCTCCACTTGTTTCAGCGATCATGACGTCGTCTCACGTCAAGATGTCATGGAATGAGTACGGGACGTCGTGACGCTGTAGTACCCGTCAGGTGCTGCGCTCTTTTGGAGTGATATAGTCTATTCGCTGTGCAACAGTCAGAAATTCATCCGCCACCAACAATTGCATTTTGCGCTGTGGAAAAGTAGTACCGGTCTAGCCCTTTCCAGAGTTTAATGTGGCATTGAACTCTGGGTACGAGATTGGTTCAGATCAGGGGTAAAAAGGACAATCAAATCACGAGCCTGACTGATTCTTCTGATTTTGATCCAACAACAGTTTTAGGGCTGGAGCAACCTGAAATCGTCTTCTCGCCAAAACTTAGCCAAGTAAAAGTGAAATGTGATTGGGATCAGCCAGAAAAGCTGCGGATGGCATTTTAAACTACCGGTAGATTGGAGGACTATGTGCCTTCAGCAACTTTGGGTGTGGGTAGTCCAAGCATGATCCTTGCAGTCTGAGACTAAATCTTACAGTTTCTTCAGAAAATCCTTTGCCAAGGAAAACATGATGATTCCCCCGAGAGACACTTTTGATCTTTGAGTTGATTCATGATTTTACTCAACATGGTCTTACCAGAAAGACGATGTTATTGCCAAATTAAATCACTGATATCTGTGATATTTTCCTACTTAAACTAATTTCTTTCTTTCCAGTATGAAGAAGAGGGGATAGAATTTGCTCACGTCAATTATTCTGACAACACGCCTTGTGTGGAGCTTTTTGATAAGGTTAGTAAAAATTTAATCCTGAAGTGAATGGCAAATATTACATTATTTGCTCTTTTGACGATAAGAAATTGTGTCTATCAATTTTATGTCTGTAATCAGGACATCTCTGGATTGTGTGGAGCAATTGTTTTTCCTGAGAGCATCTTCAATGGAGATACTCTAGATTCGTTCTTCTAAGGTTACTTCATATATTCATGCTGTAGGTTTAGGCCTAGCCCACAATATAGACCACACAAAGAGTTTATTGATTCAATTCAACACAACTGACCAATGAGTGGGTCCTGCGTTACTTGCACTGGGCCGTGAAGACTGTTTTGTTGGCAGGCACTATTAAAAGAGTGTCCGTTTCAATCACTAGGCCTATTCCCTTATGAAGATAACGATGTCAACAATCTGTGGTCGGATAAATCAGTCTTCAATAGCCCTTTCCCTCCTCGCCTGTCAGTCACATTGAACAGCTCTTTATTTTGCCATGCATATTCAATAGGGTAGGCGGTCATATGGGTGTTCAGTAAAGTAACCTTAGAAGAACGAATCTAGAGTATCTTATGGTGCTTACAAAACTTTGTAAAACTTTGTAAAGTGACTGTTCATTTTCGTCAGTTGAGGAATCTGAGTTGCGATCCTTGAGAAAATGGAGAAAGCTATGAAGCTGCAAATTGCAGCGATTATTCTGTAGCACAACAAATAATCCCTGCAATTTGCAAGTGCATAGTGTTTTCTGTTTTCCCAACTCAGATTCCTCAAGTGACAAAAATGAACAGCCCCTTTAAGAGTTCTAGTCCACAGTTGACTTTTTCTCTTTCCAGTCTCCCAAATGCATCCTAAAGATTTTGGATGAAGAATGCAGGTTTCCACAGGTTACTTTCTCTTGTTTGTGTCGTCATTGTCTGAGACACTAGTCTTAGCTCATGTGCACACTAACCTACATGTACCTTTGGGGGTTGGGGTGGGGGGTGGTTCAGGGGTTCAGATAGGATTTTGGAAGAAGGGGTACATCATATTATTTTCACGTGAAAAGTGGATACAAACGAAAGCAAATCTAAGACCTCAGAGGTGAAAGATACTTCGCTGGTGAGCGGCAGGCCAGGATTTTAGTGTGGGGGAGGGGGCTGGTCTGAAGATGGTTAAGCCCCAGTCACATATCCACGGCGAGTAAAAACCGACATTTTGGCCAATTTCTACGGTGCCCAGTTTGATCCAGTCTAATTTCCGCTTAACTATTGAGGCGATATTTGGCATAATTCATCTTAGATCCGTGTTTCAGTCTCTAAAATCCACGGCAAGCCGCTGGGTGGGGAAAATCATACGGGGCCCGGTGGATTTGTGACCTAGGCTTTAGCGGCAGGCCAAGCTTTTAGTGTGGGGAAAGGGGCTGGCCTGAAGATGATAGTAAATGCTCTGAAAAGTGCAATTTCTGGCGAATCCTAATGAAAATTTGTTGATGGTATGTGCCTGTATATCTCGCTGCAAGATCCGCTGTCTCGAGTACCACTACACCAGCTTGTTACAAACTTTAATTGAGTCGGAAGATGTTGGACGATGTCGGGTATTCATGGTAAAGACACATTCCTCAACCAACAGCTTGCAAATTCACCTTCCCATTGCACCCCTGTATGGTGAAATTACCACCAGTAGAGTTATGTGTTGATGTTCACTGCATATTTCAAAAGGTTTATCTATTATAGAATTGATTTTAAAAAATAACATTCTCAAAGTCTCGAAATGAGCGCAATTCACTTGCGAATAAGAAGAGTGTCCAGGAAGGTGTTGTTCTGTGGAATTTTCTAAGCAGACAACCCTGTTCATCTACCTGTTTTGCATCATAATTCTAATCAGAAAGAGTTGAGATTTTTGTCCTGTGCAACACTCTTGTTGGAGTGAAGGAAAATATCAAGACAATATTTTTGTGTGTTTTGTTTTACAGGTATATTTTCCACTCACCAACATAGTTTTTACCGTTATTTGTGGTCCCAAACTATAAATCTAGGGGATACTCAGTCTGATCCAACTTGAATTTGCTTTTACTTAATTTCCATCCTGCAATTGCAATTGCCTTAGCTTCCATTGGAAAAAAATTGCACAATTTTTCCGTAATGCAAAGTCAAACCAGAAAGAGTGACATGGTATCATTGACCAGCAGCACAGGTCTTCCATTGACATCAATTTTAATGCAAGCTCACATTTTCAATTTTTTAGGCATCAGACCAAACTTACATCAACAAACAGCATGCCGAGTTTGACGACCACCCTCACTACATGAAAGGGGATGATCAGAGACGTTGGGAGGTTGAATTCACGATCAAACATTACGCAGGGCCTGTGTCATACTGCGTCTTGGGCTTCCTTGATAAAAACAAAGATACGCAACAGGATGGTCTCATCGACTTGATGCAGACGGCCAAGAATCCTTATATTCGGGAATTGGCTCGATATCAGGTGAGCATGCCAAATGACAGGATTCCAGTTATGTGTTGTGATGATGGGGCTTCAGAGAAAAATTTGAATAATTTAGTCACTCCAGTAATGTGAGTACGCCAGTTGTATCTGACATTCACATTGATGGCACCACTTCAATAGTGACAATTGGAATGCCGTGGCGAAGTGCTGCTTATTGTGTCATGTCCTGAAGTAGGACCTCTTCAAAAGGACCTGGGTTGACTGTAAGCTTTCCTTTGTTGTGATGATATGACCTTGTGGAACTGTGAAGTGGATTGGTATCTGATGGCTGATGTTTGTCTGGCAAATGATATCTGATATCAGATTGAAGTCAGATATAAGATGTCTGACTTCAGACTGGTATCAGATATGGGCTGATGTGATATCAGACTGCATGGTATCAAATATCAGAAGTGTGCCGATATCAGACTGTATGGGAAATCTGATGATGATGTCAGATTGGTGTTAGATATGTTTTAAATATAGGAATTCTGATGATATCAGACTGCATGGTACAAATATGGGAAGCCTGATGATATCAGATTGATACCATATACGCAAATATTTTTGCGTGTAGAAATTCTCGCAAAAATTGCGAAATCAAAATTTCACCGCAAATATTAATACACGCATAAAAGTTTCCCCCCAACAATCCAGTCAGTTCCCTTCTTTGCCTTTGACGCGGACATCAATCCACGTGAAACAATAAAAAAATGTTCAATTCGTGAAATATTATCCCGCGAAAATATTTGCGTATACGGTATCAGATATGGACTGATATACATGTAATATCAGACTGATATCTGGTATCAGACTAAGTCTCAATGTACTCGTTGCAGAAGAGGACAAAAATGTATTTTGATTGTTCTTCATTTCAGGATCTTCTTGATAAAAAACTGAACTCCTACAGCGGCAAACGCACACTCAGCTCAAAGGGGAGACCAACTGTTGGAGATACATTCCGTCATCAATTGTCAGCGCTAGTTGACTTGCTCAATGCTACTGCTCCATGGTACGTATGCAATTCCCCACCCCTCCCTTGCGTTAGGAATTTAAAACAGAGAGCTGAAATGTACCTCTCTGCAGGTTGACAATATTAGTTGACAGCAATGATAATAGTCGAGTAAACTGATGATCAATGATGAGTACCTGCAACAAGCACCTGCTGTTGTTGGAGCGGGTCACATATCTAGGCCCATCTGCTAGCTCAAAATATTTCTGTATTTCTCTCTGTTAGTGACACCTGGAATGGCCACTTTGAAACTTCACTTTCGGCATACATGAAGGACTTGCTACGACATAATCAGGAGACAGTAGGCCCATTTTCCCAGTTCTGGTCACGGAAGAATCCTCAAAATGAAAGATATAGGTCTAGCAGCATAATATTCAGCTGAAATGATGGCCGTCGTCCATTCTGTTGTGTGAATTTCTCTTCTTCATAGGTATGTGAAATGTATAAAACCAAACGATCAAAAACGTCCACAGAACTTTGATGACGAACTCGTGATGCTACAACTGAGATACACTGGAATGCTGGAGGTGATACGCATCAAAAGAGAGGTAGGGGAACCTTTCCTTGTAAACTTTCAAAAGGAGTCGGTGTGTGGCAGGGACGTTGGTAGTCTGATAAGACTGAACCTTTGTACATTGTCTCCTTGTACCAGAAGTGTTGGCCAGTTTGTTTTGCAGGATTGGGCAGAGGTGTATTTTGTTGTGTAGTGTTGTTGACAACAAAATGTGACCCTCCACCACAAAACCAGTCATAAGTCGCTCTGAGGTTGGCAAGTTGGGAATGAATTATCTATCAATTTAAGTATTTCCGTCTGTTGTGAAGTCTGAGTGATTCTATTTCTTTCTTTATCTCCTAGTGTCATCTTAGTATGTGTGCGACTTAGCACTGGTTTTGTAGTGGAGGGTCACAAATTTACTTTGTGCATGGATTTTAGTTCAACTGTTCACCTAAAGATGGTGTTCATGTTCTTCTTCCTGCAGTGTGAAAAGCCCTGTACGTTTCAGGAGAGCTGTTCGTGAAACTTGTCCAATTTTCCATCGAATCATAAGTTCCGCATTGCCTATCGTGCTAATATTCAATAGTTTTTTAATGTAATCCAGAAAATTTGCCTTTCGTGGGAGTTACAATCTTCACAAGCCGTTCTCAGATCTTGACTTCCCCACACATCAGTAGATGGCATGCTTGTGATACTGTATTACCTGAAACATGTTGGCGTCTCTCTGAGCATGTTCCATATTGATTTGCCATGAGTGATATAGATGGCATTGGATGAATTGCCCAGTGGCGGGTGAAGTGTCACCATCTCATATCGATAGTATAGCTTCAAGTCGTCAGAAGTAGATTTTGGGGGCAGCAAGCAGTGCGTGCCGCCCTTATACTGCAGAATGTATTTTTAAGACGATTATAAAATTGTCTTACAGTTCTGAATCTGTCTAGGTCATGGGCCAAAAATTCCCCTTCCATGAAGATTTTCGCCAAAACGGCTGGACGGTATTAAAAAAAGTCCGCCTTGTTCAAAAGAGCATTGTTCAAGGACGAGAATGTCCCCTTTCAAGAAGCATCCTGCATTTACTTTCCAAGAAATGAGGGGTTTAATCACAAAAATTTTTTTTACCATGATTTTCTCCATAGTTGTGCCCTACTATACCTTATCCAAAAACCGGATCTGTCCCGTCATGCACAGTTGATTTGTCTTGCGCGTGGGAAACAAGGCGATCGATCGAGGATTTTGTCATGTGCACCTCATTTGAGGAAAAAAACATTTGTCGAGGAGACTGTTCAAATTCAACCCCGTATTCCATATTACAATGAAATTGCTCGGTATTTTTGACAGGTTGTTCCTTTAAATTTTATCCTCACGGCCCATTTCGCAAGTGAGAATTGATTGCAGTGTGAAAAGACTAACTTCAATAATGATTTTTATATTCCGACAATGGGAAACCAGTAACTGGTGAAGTTTTTAGCACTTGAAGAAAAACACCACTTGACTGCAAGTCATTTTCACATTATCCTTTGGCGTCTGTCAATCAAACCTATTAATTTTGCCACGATCGGTTCCATTTCTCGCGGGGTATCGACCAATATCGACCTCTGGAAACCAATCCATCACAAACTATGGATTTGCCTTTCACAATGATTGAATTAATATTATTGCAATCTGCGGGATAAGAAGCCAAGGTCCGTGACTTTTGTGTTTTCTCCGTTGCATGATGAGACCCTCTGGTGTTGCATTCTGGGATCTCGGGTTGTTCGTGCGCTTTGTCAGAGATACGCCGGGAAGTCGGTTTCTTTTAAGCTGGGATTTGATGATGTGAATTTAAACTGATGTTACAGGAGACTGACTGACAGAAACCTGAAGCATCTTTCCAATGATGATTTGATAATAGTTGTTATTGCGTTATTGAGGAAGAGCAGTGTTGCTGTGCATTAGAGCACCAGTCTCTTCATTGAGAGGCAGCGGGTTCGATACTTCGTCGAGTCGCCATTCCTCATATGTGTAGCGGTCTATTAGGAAAATCCGTCGGATGTCGCTGAATTATCAACAGGGGCTATCAGATTGCCTGTGCATTGATCTGCTACTGTTTACCTGTTACGTAGTACATTTCAGCTATTGAAATGTGCGGGTTCACCAAGGCCATTAACACTTTCCTCAAATGCAACATCCCACGGGTTTCCTAGACTGCCTCACATATACAGTTAACTAGTCGGAAATGATGAAGTGATGTATATAAATAAGAAAGTGCTCCTTGATTCCCCAGAAAGGTCCCTGGACAGACTAGGTAATGACCTGAAGCACTTTGAGATAAGCGCTTTGTAAAACCGTGGAAAGTGGTATAAAAAGCCTTACATTATCATTTGGATGTGAATTTTTAGCTCACCGTGGTGAGCTTATACAATGGTTGTGCGTCCGTCGTCGTCCGTCGTCCGTCGTCGTCGTCGTCGTCGTCGTGTTCCGTTAGCAGGGCACGTTTCGTAACCGCCAGAGCTATTGATCTGAAACTTGGTACATATATACCCCTAGGTCAGATGACCCATGACACCAAGTTTCGGTCCGATTCGACTCTTAGCTTGGCCACCAGGTGGCGGAAACCGAAAACACAAAAAGTGCAATAACTCCTGAACTAATGACTAGATCTTCTCCAAATTTTTATCATAGGTGTATCTAATAAGGATACATAACATATATAACGGGTTTTTGATTTGACCTACTTTTCAAGGTCACAGAGGTCAAAGTTCGACAAAAGTGACGAACCTGCCACAGTTTGTCATTATTTCA
>NMRB01001751.1:45972-72897 GCA_002633025.1 Notospermus geniculatus | reverse complement strand
CCTAGAGATTTCAACTCACGAGATATTCCATATCAGTCTGGAATAATTCCTCTGGGTATCACTTGAGCTGAGAGAAGAATTTGACGCCTCTCAGATTATGGATTCAGGCTATGAAGTCGGTACATGCTCATAGAGTATTTGAGGAATTTAGAATTAGGAGTTTCAAAAGCTTAAAGGCTAATTAACGTGCATCAAATGTCACTCGCAGCCTCGCCTCAAATGACGTAATAAGGGAGTGTGAGAACTTTTCTGATTGCCACATGTTAGTTGTTGTGCCTGGTCCCAATAGACAAATCCCAAATTGACGTAAACGAGAAAGATCTGTGCACTTCCGCTGAAATTGCAAACACAACCTCAGTCTGAAACTGAATGACGTGACGCAGAGAACCCCATGACAGTGACGTCGAAGACGTTGCGTCAGAGTCCACCATTGCTGAATCATGGATTGCGTCACGTCAGCTGGTTTCAGATCGAGGTTGTGGTTGCGATTTCGGCGGAAGTGCGCAGATCTGCGAATTCGAGAATCGTCTATGGCAATGTAACTCCAGGTGCTCCTCCACGTGAGTGAGAGTTTTCTTGTACAAGTTGGCTTTCTATGGGCAACTCTGAACTGTAGAAAACTATGGGCAGTTGAATGTTAGATTGATTCCAGATCTCACCGCTAGGGCTTGTACTGAGATCAGTAGGCCTGCTGCCTGCCGTCCATTATCTCCTGATCGGCTGAAATGTGCCCTAAATGCGCTCGAATCAACCAATCAGGGCGTTTTCTTTCAGCTGCTTGCACTGGTTTAAGCACGAACCATGGAGAAACCAATAACGGTAAATTGCCCATTGAGAGCCAATTCGTGCAAGAAAACTTTCAGTCCTTCGCGCTGTATACACTTTCAATTGATTTCATGCGTTCAACGGCCCATGTCATCACAACATGGTGTGACCATTTCCAATTTCTATCGATGAATCTGAAATCAAGATCCATGTGGAAAAGACTTTTGCAAAATTAGCAGCCATATACATGTACGTGACGATCGGAGGTTGATGCAATTTGGGATTCGTTTACTAGACAGGATCTAAGTCCTAGTTCACGACTGTGGTGCATAAAGTGTAATTCACCCTAACTTCAACATGGGCAAAGTGCCAGGCCTGTGCAACAGACACCATAAAGTGAACACAATGATTAAACCACAAACCACAGGTTTACCATTTCACTGAGCACTACATTGGATTTGCTGTCGGCTCATGGAAAGTAAACCAAGTTGCCTTAACTGCGAGGTGGATTATTTACCACTGACTTGTACACATTTCCAAGCTTGGCACTTTGCCCATGTTGAAGTTAGGGTGAATCATACTTTACCTCGGTCGAGGTTGAGTTCTGACAGTCTCAACTTCGAGGGAGCGAAGGTGGGGCAGAGCTCTCCAATAAGACTGCTTTCAGAGGCTAGATGGTGAATACGTGCCTAAAACTTCTGTCGTATTCCCATGACATGACTTTCTCTACCGTCAGTCTCCACCATTCTTCTGTTAAACGCGTATCGACTTTAGCTTGCATCGATATCCCTTCGTCTTGAACGCGGGAAAGTTTGTCATTGATCATGTGTCCCTCCCTCGGGGTCTGAACATTATCCTCTGTTGGTCGTTTGAGATTAGATTGACCATTTCACCTCCTGGATAAATGTTTTCATGTTGATATCTCTCGCTGGCTATTTTTGTAACGGGACTCAGTAGGCTTCCCATATCGGAATATAAAAGCTCTGGCCACTTCGCCTTTGGACGTGGCTCATGAGAACGGAGACCAAAGGTGTAACGATTTTAACCCTTTCGTTTAAAGGGACAATGGAAGCAGTTTGCTATTAGGTTAGAGTGAGTAGACCAACTACATCACAGGTGGTGCTAGCAACTAAGAAACTATCAAGTTGGGCTCAAATATTGACATGTAGTGCATTTCATATGCGATGAATGTCAAACTAAGATCTCATGCCACCTATTCTGTGTACAGGTAACCATCAAAATGCTTATTGGGAGCTTCTTCTAGCAGCCATTAGATCGGGACAAACCAGTACAATAATTAGACCAATAGGTGGCAGCTGCAGCAAAATATATACTGGTATGGAATAATAGGAGAGCTGTCAGTCATTTGACTAATAGGTGTCACCACGGTCTAATTCAGTGCCTAGGAGACCCTTTCATGCTTGATTAAGTGACCCATACACGATCAATTTTATTGCACAATATGAGGATCAAAATGGGCAATATTATTGCCAATCTTTCTTCTACCCATCATGCCAGAGTGCATGCCCCTATTTTGGGCCCATGTTGTGCAATATTGATCATGTATGGGCCGCTTTAGAGCAGCAATCAAGTGCATTTTCTTCTGTATTTGTCGCTAGAACTTCCTGCCGTCTTCTGGCAATACGTGCGGCTGACTGCTCCTGTTGAAAGAAAAGATTGTACTCTAATATATTATTGCTCACTTAATGATACGTTTTCTTCCTGTACTGATCTATGCCATCACGGAACAAAATTAAAAATCTAAAATCTAATTCCTGGTTTGGATGACAAATTTAGCGTTATCACGACACTCATCGCAGTAGTCTGGGTCTATTTCATGACAGCTTTTCATTTGTTCCTTCATTTACCATCTCCCGTTAGAAAATTTGTATTATGTGTAACTTAAAAAAATACTCGTTGGAAATTAATTCGATTAATTTTGATATCACACGGCCGCAGCACAGCAGACGTCGTCTGCTGATTGGTCCGATTGGAGTAAATTGCCCCGTTACCAAGGATACGGTTAATCAAATTTTCAAGCCCTTGTCATTAAGAACTGTCAGTGTCAACAACTTTTTTTTCAATTTGATTGGAATTTCTAACTATTGAATTGAAGCGTGGTGGCATGGAAAGTGTCACTGTTATCGAATAATTATTTTGCAGGATTTATTTGAAAAACTTTGTCACTCCACGGTGCCTGTTCACGGCACCACCATTGCCAGTTTTATTAGGTAATTAAAAAAATTGATTAATTACGCCACATCTCAGGCAAGGTGAAGTGACAAGGTATGGACTTTCTATTGTCATCAGTTGCAGTGATTTGGCTGCCGAGAGTTCAAGATTTCATATGTTGTCAAACACGCCATGGTGGTCCAAGTTATTGGGTGATATGAAAAAAAAAACTAGCAAATGCTTTTACTTCAGATTTGTACAGCATACCTTAGTGCATTTGTACTGCAAAATCCAAGTCCCGGGTAAAAGAATTTGCTAGTCTTTTTTCGTATGACCCATTGCCTGTCCCACAGTTTTGCAGAGATAATGCAGAAAGTTCTTCTGTTGTGGAACACCATTGCTTTTAGTTCTTTTTGTCTACTTTGTTTAAATTTGTATTCAACGGGTGTCCAGATGCATTAATTGGCACGCCATCTTGACAGATTTTCTGAACAAAACGTTAATGACCATCGTGTTGGACGAAAAAGGCTTAAGAAGATCGACCTGTGGGATTTCTTGCCGAGACTACGCGGCCTGACTCGAATGCAAAACTAAATGTTTTTGTCACAAGATGGCGTGATTTTATGCTTGTCACATGTGCGGCGAGATGCCTCGATGCCTGCGAAAGAGTAAAGCAGATTATGAAGTAATATTTCTTTAGAAAATGCAACCATTGTTTTTGTTATGGTAATTCTGTGTAGCGAAGCTGTGTTCAAAGAATGAATGATTGCATAGCTGGTTTAATGGGCGCAACCCAGCGTGATGGTTGAAAAACGAAACACGGCAACACTCTCGCTTCGATCTAAATTTCCACTGTCATTTGTCAAATTGTACTTCAACCCTTTACAATGCCCGCAACACATGGTCAAATTTTTAAAATTTTTTTTGAAAATTCTGATTGCGGGCCTAAATGTATCAACCCACATATGAGCCTTTTTGGATCATTCTGAGAAAATTCAATGAAATACTGTGCCCAGTGAGCTAATTACTTCGCATAAATGGGGTACACACGTGTTGGTGTTGTTGTTGTCACCCTGAGACCATACCTGTCGAAAGCATTGTTGATGGAGTCACCTCAGATGTCACCATTCTCGTCTCATCCTTTTCACATCACCCCTGACAGGCTAATCAGGCATGAACCGCCTACAGGATATTATGTGAGTTGCTGAGGGGATACATCCTGCTTAGTCATGATTGATCGGTGTAAAAATGTCATGTACATGTACGTACATCTGTGTTCCGCTGCCTCAGATTGCCAAAATAGTAGAAGGTCATTTGTACCGACTTGTTGCTGCGGACGTTATCAACTGTACTTTGCAATCTGATGTTTTGAAATGTTGGAGTGAATGGCAGATTTGGCACTCTGAAAAGCCAGCCAGCCTCATCACCTGTGGAATTCAAGGTGCCACTCCACGTGAGTAATTTCTTGCACAACTGGCTCTCAGTGGGCAACTGACCATTGAAAACTCTTGGGAGTCATTTGTGCCATTGGTATTAGGGAGGTTTCGCAAATCTGACGAAAAACGAAGTACGAAATACGAAATTGGACTTCATTTTCGTGACGTAATGTATTTCAGGAGATGGTTGGTACCACAAATATCGCCTGCTGCAACATCGTCTGTTAGCATATGACGTTAGACCGATGGAGTTACAGTGTATGTTAAACTTTGAAATTTATCGTTCGTTTCCACTTTGTTACGAAGTGGAAATTTAAAAATTCAGGATGCACTTTTGGTCTTACATGATATGCAGTAGGTCCTGGAAATGAAGTCCAATTTCATATTTCGTTCTTCGTTTTTCGTCAGATTTGCGAAACCTCCCTATTACCGGTACATGTAGCAAGTCCTGCGGAAATCAACAATGGTGAATTGCCCATTGAGAGCCAACTCGTTCGACGTACTAGAAAACTTTCACGTGGAGTATTGCCTTTCAGCCTACCCAAATCATTACATCAGAATCTTGATGTATTACTTTCAGTTCAGTCATTCATCACTGTGTCGTGGAACTTTTCTTTTTGTCAGCTCAGCTTGCTGGCAATGAAATTGTCGTAATGTAGAAATCTCTTGCCAGTGGTAAGTTAATGACTCTGTGTAGCAGTTGCGTTGTATGTCGTCCTGAATTTAGATTTCCCAAGGGCTTTCCAGCGACTCTCATGGGTATAACGACTCTTTACGTTGGCAGTAGTGATTCTATTGAAGTGGCGGTCTACGGATCGGTGGTAACTGGACGTTGGAGGCTGTTGGCGATCTTCAAGCATAAAATGCTGAGCGAATTACAAAAAATTGTGACCTGCTCTGGCAAAACCAGATGCATGTCGCTCCTGCCTTGGCAGGTTGAGACCAACTGTTTGTCAGTTTCAATATTGTCTGGCTATTATGAAATCTGAAACAGTCTGTTTCTTCCATTCTCTCCTGGTGTCATCTCGGTTCGTTTAGGCTCATCTGAGTCACATGCGACTCTTTTCACCAGAGCGGGTCACAAATGCCCTTTCCGTTTTGCGGAACTACGTGGGGAAGGCACTGTCAAAAATATTTGTGTGCGGCGAGAGCGAGTGCTAAGAACCACTGATTACCTCAGGATGGTTGGGAGTCAGGATGGGCTTTGCACCTGCCTTCCCTTGGAACTGGTATTCAGGCATCAGTAGTTGAGGGTTAACAAGCTGCAATTGAACAGGAAAGAGTGAAGACGTCACCTTGTAGTCTTGTCAGAGGAGAGGCTAGTGCCTTCGGGGTGAAGCAATCCCTCCTTCTCTGAAATGGTCTTAGGTGAAATTAACCTGGCGTGCTCAAAAATCACACGAATATCTCTAGTCCTTGGCCATGTCTTCATTTGCTGGTCAATACACATGTCATGCCATCAATGATCACCGCATGAACAACTTCGACATGGCATGTCTAGATCCAAGACTACATGGGGCAATTCAATTACACGGTTCTTGAAATGGCTGATGCATGATAGTTCCGTTGTTGACTTCTTCATAAATTGTCTTGCGGTGAATTGACCAAAAATGTTGTTAGCCGTGTGGCTTGTTTGACATCCATGAAATTGCTGATGTATTTTATTGAATTTCTTGGCCATGAAATGTGTCTTAGAAGGGCACAGGTCAAAAATTGGGATATTTGTCTGGCGGTCTAGGAAAACGTGGCGGATGTTTGATTTGAAATTTGTTTATTACTCAATAATGTCAGACAGATTAGCGGGCCAAAGCATCAGCATTACTGGCCAAAGGCATGTCGCTGAATGATCAACAAGGGCTGTCAAATTGCCTGTGCATTGATCTACTAGGCCTAGCTACTGTTTACCTGTTACTACTACATGTCAGCTATTGAAATGTGCGGGTTCACCAAGGCCATTAACACTTTCCTCAAATGCGACATCCGCTGGGTTTTCCTAGACCGACACACATTTGGCTGAAACTGCTGGGCTGTGAGTATCTGAATGTGTCCTTCTATTCAATTTTACCTCAGTGACCAGGACACTTCTCAATTAAGGACAACATTTGTCAATCCCCAGGGTAGTATCATCCCACGAGCTTCAGTCTGGCATAAAGATGATATTATTAGTCAATTTCAATGATGCCCTTTGTGGAGTTCGAATTTCAATTTAGCTTCGTCATTCGGACACCTAATAAAAAATAGTAACAGTGCCACCTTAAAGGAGCACGTTATGCTATCTTTTACTGGTTTTGACTGCCGATGTAAAGAGAGCCACCTAACGGCAGCAATACGAACTACAAAAAAACCATTACAAAATGTACATAGAACATCGGGTCCATTCGCCGACAATGTAGTTAGTCCTTGGGGTTGGAGAGTGGCATGCACGGCGATGGTGGCGCCGGCTGTTGAGAAAAAGATGCAATACCGGGCTCCTTTGAGGGGTGTCCCTAGTTGAGAGGTTTTCCTTCTGTATGTCAAGACAAGTGGCACTATAACTCCGACAAGGTTGT
Organism: Notospermus geniculatus; assembly: GCA_002633025.1. Taxonomy (NCBI): domain Eukaryota; kingdom Metazoa; phylum Nemertea; class Pilidiophora; order Heteronemertea; family Lineidae; genus Notospermus; species Notospermus geniculatus. Next base: position 65,975 of record NMRB01001751.1, on the reverse strand, counting down.
CACGTAAGTGAAGACAGTTCTAATGATCTGATTGATTCCCTATTACGAATCGATACGTCTCTCCGAAGACCGCCATGTCACGACAAGAGGCTCTGTTTCCCATTATTCTTCAAAGCTGCGACGCTGACAGCCATATTGTACAGGTTGTAAGACAGTTTCATTGATGGGATCAAGAAGGCCATGTCGGCGCTTCGTAGTTCTGTTTCCTTATTCGGTGGGTATTGGAACTGAGAGCTGAATTTCAATGGTGACATTCATTTGAGCTATTTGAAATCCATAAAAGTACAAAATTACTCAAAACCCAGGTTGTATAAGAGGGCATTTTATTTCTTTACCTTCAGACATCAATGCAAAGAAAGTGTTTCAGATTGATTTTGATGTGCATATAATTTTGTTCGCCATGGATGTTACAGTTTTTACTTTGGTGTAGTTGCTTCCAATTCATTGAAGTCAGCCTTAAAGCCTCACACGCTTCCTGTGCATTTCACACGTGCATCGGCATTAAATCCTTTCTTATTTTCCGCCGAGTTGCCTCCATAGGGCAATGGGCGCATCTGAAAATCGCACTGGAATCTGGAGAAGTGTATGGAGCCTTTGACGATGTTGTCACAGACCGCACCGGGAACCGAACCCAGATATCCCGCGTGCAAGGCAGGCGTTTTTCCGTCAAGCCGAAAGTCAGGACATTGGGCTCAAGGGCCTAACACCTCCTAAATTAAACCACATGTTCCTTGGGCACATTTCTCCTGATTTTGAAGCTTGACTAATGCTAAAGCAGGCCTCACATGAGGACGGTTCTGACGGCGGTTCAGCACGGTTCAATAGGGAGGTTTAGAAATCAAGCGATAAATGCAATATAAAATCTGGTTAATGTGTAGTATGAAAAATAAAGTTATCGTTTGATTTCTAAACCTTCCTATTGAACCGTGCTGAACCGCCGTCAGAACTGTCCTCGTGTGAGGCCTGCTTTAGGATCAAATCACTCTCCGTATATGAACTGAATGGGGATCCTAGCTACGATAGAGGGCAGCACACCGACACCCAGTCCGATACAATGGATGCCTTTTGTGTGGGAAATCGATCAGGACCGGAATGTCAGTTTCATTTCAATAGTTTTAACCACTAGTGACACCTATTGAGGCAGTGGGCTAGGGTCCTCATTTGGGGCAAAGGTGTGATTATAAATCTTGGCATTATTAAACGCAAATGGGTCTATAGCATCGACAGGGTCAAGGATTCAACTTTCTTTCAGAAACTCGAAGAACAACAGACAGATGAAAATCTCTTTCCTTGTGTTGTACAGTTGAATACAAATGGAAAGATGTTTAACATGGTTTTCATCCGATTATGCTAAACTTGGGTGATCGTGGGCAGAATCATGAATCTTGCCCTGTGTGTAGTTTATCACAGACAATGTCTGATTAAGTATTGACAGTTTCTGATATGGTTTGTGAACCACAGTGTGGACAGACATGGTTATAATACTTGTATTTCTTGACCAACTACATGTTGCCAGGAACTATAACCTTCCAATTTGTCGCTGTATTTGTGGAGCTCGGTTTCAGTGTTGCAGTTACTCGAGTATTGGCAGTTTCTGTCGATAGTTAATGAACAACTACATGGCCCAGACATGCTTGATTATCTCATGGCCAGCTGGGTACAATTCACCCTTACAAGTTGTAATTATGCCGCTTGTGTGTCTTATTATCCCACCGAACGTAAGTTCGGTAGGGATATAGAGAAACCCCTGTGTGTCCGTCCCGCCGTCAGTCCGTCAGTCCGGCTGTCAGTCCGTCCGGGCCCATAACTCTACAATGACTGAAGATTTTGAGTTCATGTTTGGTGGGGAGATGTACCATGGGCCATCGGTGTGTCGCGTGAAAGAATCGGCCAAATGTGATTATCTACTTTCCCTGTAGGGGGCGCTTTGTAAAAACCACACAACTTCCCTTCCGCTCTGTAACTTCTGAATGACTGAAGATTTTGGTTTCATATTTGGTGGGAGGGTGTGTCATGGGCTAACGGTGTGTCGCGTGAAAGAATCGACCAAATCTGGTTATCCACTCCACCACCAGGGGGCCAAAGGCTAAAACACAAAAACTGCATTTACACCTTAAATATTGAACGGAATTTCACCAAATTTTGGTGGTTGGCTCATCTAGCAAGGGTACATAATATGCCGCACGCTTTTGGAATTTAATCGATGTTTCAGCCCTATAGGGGGCACTATGTAAAAACCACAAAAGTTCCCTTCTGCTCATGATAGTACCTTCGACATTGACGCTGTGACTTTGACTCGAATATCCCTTCTGGCTCGCAACATTTCAAGGAACGCAACTTTCGTTCGGTGGGATTTGCACACGCTTTGCGTTGCTCTTGTTGTGTCTGCAGGACAGAGCAGCTGTAATTGTCTGATACGAATGGTATGGCAAGCTGTCACGGTCAGGACATGTTGCAATTCAGTCTTTGCATCCAGGGACTGCTGCTGCAAAACAGATTTAATTATGAAAGGGGCTGTTCATTTTCGTCAATTGAGGAATCAGGGTTGTGATCCTTGAGAAAATGGAGACAGCTCCCCGGGAGAAAGCTATGAAGTTGCAAATTGCAGGGATTATTCTGAACAGTACAAAAAATAATCCCTGCAATTTGCAAGTGCATAGCTTTTTCCGTTTTCCCAAGGATCACAACTCAGATTCTTCAAGTGACAAAAATGAACAGCCCCTTTGATTTTGGGAGGAAACGAACGGTGGGCAACTTCTTCTACAGGGTGGGCCAGAAAAAGTGTCCCTTGAACAATAGGGAAACAATAGAAATGCTATTGTTCGGGGGACACTTTCTCTGGCCCACCTGTAGACTGTCGGGGCATGTTGCAGTTCTGTCAGTCTTTGCATCCAGGTGTTGCTTCCTCAAAACAGATTTGATTACCGGTTTGAAATTTGATTTGGGGATCAATATTGCCTTTTAAACGGGTGCGTTTCAAAATTGGTCACCCAAGAAACAGTTATAATAGCAGATGTGGCTATAGGTGGCAAAGAAGTCCATTCAATGTTACTGAATATTCTTTCCTCGTGCCAAAATATTTTCGGAAATTGACTGGCGACTCATTGTACCTGCTGACATCCCAATCAAGAAATTGAGAATAGGCCATTCAGTTTTCCCAGGAAATCAAAATAACGATGATAGCTGCTGTACAGTTGGAAAATCACTCGTCGCGATTGTGGAAAATGGCTTGAACCCTGAATGGCATCCTTCGATTATTACCTCGGACATGTTCTGTGAGTCTCCGCGAGTGTGCATCTTTCCCTTCAATATCATCAGGACACATGAATGGCTATCTCGTTGAGTTTCTATAGTTGCCCTGAGCGATCTCCTACTTGTAATATCCTCGTACAGGAAGGATGTCTGGGGTGGTCGTGTTTATCTGATATTATCAATGTCTATGCATTGTTATTCGAAAGGTCTGTAGCTCCTGATATGATGAAGTGACTGAATGACTTTGGTGCATCTTTTCGTACATGTACATGTATATCTGTAGTAGTATTGTAAATGGACTTTGAAGTAGATAGGAAAGCCAGAAAATTGGCTCCTTGGTAGACTTATGTGATCTTCCTTCAAGAATAATCAACTGTCAGGGTCTCTGCCAGAAATTTGTTCGAGGGTACTATTTTCTTCAAAATCAGCAAAACCCCCATGAAATTTTGTGGACCTTTTCTGTTCCTTTGAGGGGACTAACATATAGTACCCTCTGGCGGAAACACTGACTGTGTCACTGCTAAGGCCAGTTGTGTCAAAAACGAAAATATAACAAAAAGCCACCACATAGATATTGGTTGGAAAGCTCTCAGTGAGTGCTTTCCAATGAATACCAATGTGATAGGGTTTCTGCTTGATTTCAGGATTTGGTCGGTTTTGAACCAAAATGTTCTTACCCTTTCACTGCCAGTGGCAATCTCCTTAAAACTACGTAGTTAAAACTACACTGCTAAGGCCAATTGTTTCGAAAATAAAAATATGTAAAAAAAGCTTGGGTGGCATCTGAAAGCCACCCCACAGGTATAAGTTGGAAAGCTCTCAGTGAGTACCTTCCAATGAATACCAACGTGATAGGGTTTCCCCTTGATTTCGGGATTTGGTCAGTGTACCAACATTTTCTTACCATTTCACTGCCATTGGCAGTCTCCTTAAAACTACGTAGTTATAACTACATAGTTTGCCACTGGCAGTGAAAGGATAAGAAAATATATATGGAGTAAAGTTTGAATGGCGGTGCAACCTGAACAAACCTGAAAGCCTCACAGGTCTTGAGGGGTTTCTAATGAGCAAGTATGGTACAAAGATATGCTTAAGAAGGATGGACTACGGTGTTAATCAAGGGTTCATTATCACAATCTCATATCGATGATTACTACATCTCCTCATTAGGTGCAGAGCAGGTTGTGTCCTTTCTTCTTTCCAAGACCCCTCCTCAAGGGCCGATCTCTGGTAATCTGCAACAGGCGATAGTCATGTCCCTATTGGTTTGCTCGTAACATGCTATAAATTGGATGCACGAATCCCTACGCTTGTCATTGATACCTTATCAGAAAGAGTGACCCCCCTTGTAATCATGTCCCTACTGGGGTCTTGTTTGCCAATTAATCGACGGAGAAATGATGACAGAGTAAGCAACGTGGCCATTTGCTGGACCCTGAGATGCAATCATGCTCTTTCTGGTAGCATTGGTCAGTAATGATCGAATTAACCCCACGTCAGTTCATGAAATTTCCTGCACGGATCAAGAGGCTTGTAAATTGCATCAGAGCAGGAGCACCATCCAACACAAGTTCATGATGTCACAGGACCATTTTCGCTTTCAAGTGCAAGTGACACACCAGGACTGCTGAGGAAGTGAAACATGAGCTGTTTTCCTGCGTAAAGCCTGCAGCACATGAGGCTAATTTTCTTGCTCGTTGCTGGCAGTTTTATTGCCGGGAAGAAATTTGCTTTGTGTGTGGATGTTTTCAATGGCTAGAAAGAGCCCGTTGCTCATTGCTAGCATTCTATTGCTCGGATCAAACGTGTTTGATTCTCAGTGCAAGCAAGACACGTCGCTTTTCACCACATAAAGTGCAGTGGCATTGCCTTATGTGCGGTGAAAAGCTAAGGTTACTTGCAATGGGCCATTGCTAGCAATGATTAAGAAAATTGCCTCAGTGCTGTGGGCTTACGAATCAAGGGCTTGTTTCATAAAGTGACTTGAAGCTTCAGGTACCATTTACTTCAATGCATTTTCCATTTGGTTAAAGGAATCATTAGCTTTAAAGTCACTTTATGAAACAGGCCACAGGACTGGACCCCACTGGTCAAAATTGGGCAACATTTCATCACGGTTCATCACATGATACAGACAACTCTTCTGATTGGTGAGAACCATCAACATCCTATGACTGTTGAAGGTGTTGCAAAGAAATAACACCAACATGACTCTTTCGTCGACACCTTTTGACAGATTTTCGGTAGTTGCATGTTGTTGATCACCAGTCCAGACTGGTCAACAACTCACAATCGGCTGTTTTCAGCAACAGCCTTCAACAAGTTGTTGATCAAAGTCTGTTGATCAAGAAATGTTGACCAGTGTACCATTATTGCCATTGACCCGTGTGCCATTCTTTGAATATTCACTTACCAGAGACCCAAGATGACCTGTGGCTCAAGGTAGAATGGACTTTGCATTACTACTGGTATCAGAAATTGAGTTAGTTTACTGCTGTCATGAATTGATACACAGTCGTGAATTCTCAATGCCACAAGAGACTCTAGCAGTCTGAAGGTCAAACATGTTGTTTATGAGAATTCCCCGGGGTAGGACACAAAATCATTTGGCTACCCTACCATTTAGCCTATGGTATGGATTATCCACCAAGGACATAAAAACATCGTTTTGAAAGACACTTTGAGCGTACAAGGCCGATTGGAATCATCTTGAGGGCTTTACCATGTTAGTGGGTTTCTTGTATATGTGTGGATGCTTTTAGGGGTTATCTTTTTAATGGTGTATGGTCATGTAATAAAGGTACATGTTCGACAGGGTCCTCAGCTGATTATGAAGATGGCGATGAGACTTGGGGACATCTGAGATGAAGGCTTTGTAAGATGCCTTCATCTCATCAGTCCTGTACCAAGTAGGGCTTAAGCTGAGCTCAAGGAAATCTCAGTGAGCGAGATCATCTTGGTGAGCCATGTCGGTCAGAGTTGCGCAGTCCTCATCTCTATGTCCATGACATGGCGCACAGACACGATTTCACAGATCACAGACATAAATTTGTACACTACCAGCTTCAGGAAGATGATGTCCCAATAGGCAATTTCAATCCGAGGAAGTGTGTTCCAAGAATATTGGATTTGGCGGCATGGGATGTTTTGAAGAATCCATATATGTGACCCTCCACAGCAAAACCAGTCGCTCAGAAGGTAAGTCTCAACGAACTAAGATGACACCAGGAGAGAATGGAAGAAATAGATCATTTCAGAGTTCATAACAGACAGACAATATTGAAACTGACAAACATTTGGTCTCAACCTGCCAAGCTAAGAGCGACATGTGACTGGTTTTGCCGTGGAGGGACATGCACATAGGCCTACCTGCCAAGCTAAGAGTGACATGCGACTGGTTTTGCTGTGGAGGGTCACATATGTGACCTTACAGAGCAAAACCAGTCGCATGTCACTCTAAGCTTGGCAGGTTGAAACCAAATGTTTGTCAGTTTCAATACCGGTACTGTCTGTCTGTGATGAAATCTGAAACTAATCTATTTCTTCCATTCTCTCCTGGTATCATCTTAGTTCGTTGAGGCTCACCCGTCTGAGTGACATGCGACTGCCTTTGCCAGAGAAGGTCACATATACAGATGTATACATTATGCCTTGTAACCTCAACATATCTTGATTGCATTTTACAGGAATAAGTGGTAATTATAGAGAACCAATATTGAAAAATGACACATATTTCAGTTCTCTCTTCCTTCCCAGAACCAGTTCTAATACCGAATGCTTTGTAGTCGGCTGTATCTATTTCTCTTAAAGGAAGCACCCAATTTTTGTTGCCGATTATTTTTCGAGTGTCCATGGTGATTCCATTGATTTGGGATCTTCAAATTTCCTTGCCGTCAGATGATGCCAAGGGTATCAAATCTCAGTCTTTTGGTATCGAAAAATCCTTGCAACCCGATATCTCCGTATCTTGTTTCAAAATTTGATGACGGTCGTGAAAATGTTCCTGTGTTTAGTAAAATGAGAGCTCTGTCTTTTGAGTGTTTGTTTTCAGATTCAGTGGGTAAACTTTCGAATCATCAGTCTTCAAGGTGGTACCATGTTGTGTGCTCAGTTAGTCCGAACACTGCCTCCTGTTGCTCATTTGCAGAACTGACGGCCGCAACAAGAGTCAGATGAAGCCTGTCGCGGGGGGTCTATTTTGATTGGTCCGTCCATCTCCAGGTCGTGTTTTGAATACATTTAGTGCACGGCAATCGTATCACTTGACAACGCTGCTTTCAGGCATTTTACTTGCTGTTTCAACCAGCTACACTCGCAATCACGCTCTCTGTTCACTCTTAGCCAGACAAACATTAAGAAAACCGCAATTTGTTATCAAAATCACGAAAAATATTCCTCTCGAAAAGCCGAATCGGCGAATGCACAGCATCGCCATCTTTACAGTTTGAGGTCACGTGATACGGGAACCACCAATCCGTGATCTGATCATGCTGATGACGTAGAACCAAAATCTGGTTCTTCGGTTACTCATCATCTGACTCTGTATTAGCGTCCAGCAGATTCTAAAAATAGCAATACGAGTCAGACGTTCGGACTAGTGCTCAGTAAGATGGATTGCAGCCTATAGGCCTCAAATCACAATCTGACTATCTGGAACAATGTTTCCGCAAACAAAACCAGGTACACTGACATAAAGCTAAAGCACACGAGTCATTGAAAAAAAAAATCCTATGACATGTACAGGAAACACCACACAGCAAACCCATCACTCCTTGTTGAACATGTTCCAAACCTAATATGCTAAAAGGTATGATTGGCAAAGTAACAACCAAAAAAGTGTAGATAGTGTCAAAAAAGACAGGCAAGCCTCATCAATCACTTGGCAAGCACTTAAACTGATGGCTGTCTATTATTTCTGCACTTCGTGGCTCTGAACGTCATTAATTTGGAGGGAGGATTGATGATATGGGTAGATTACGTTTGGATGTGTTCTGATGACCCAAAGATCATGTAATTGATTTGCAAGTCGAGGAATTCAATTCAGAATTTTTGTTGGCAGTTTTGTACTTGGTCTGGTTAGTGTCGCTTCCTTGCAATTGGCGAATGTTATTGCAACTTACAAAGAGTCCATCACTGTACATTGGTGGAGAGAAAATGCACCTGATTAGACTTCTGCCCTCGACAATTGCTACAGGTTACGTTTTCAACAGAAGATGTTAGCAACCAACACGAAAATCCCATTTCAAAGAAAATTTGTCCATGAAACAATTTTCCTTGCGAGTTTCAAAGACAGTTTTGCTGTGCAGTGATGGATCGTCATTTGAACTTCACAGATGAATTGACATGAAGCTCGGAGCGTTAAAACGGCAAGAGGAACAAAAAGATCTTCAAATGATGTTCCTTAAAAATTATCGGTTGTGGCAGATGGTGTGTGCTGAAGCTGATCTGGGCAAAGAAATGGGATAAGCGTGGCTACGGACTAACTCGAATCGGTTTGACAACATCTCCCAGATCTTCAAAATGTTCCCTAAAAATATTCCCAAACTTATCGGTTGTGGCAGATGGTGTGTACTGAAGTTGATGTTGGCAATAAAATGAGATCAGCACGGCTACGGACTAAAGATGGTAGTGCGAATCATTCCTTGGTTTGACAACATCACCTAGGTCACCAAGTCACTCACAAAGATGCCTTGGAACAAAAAGATCTTCTAATGATGTTCCCTAAAACTTATCAGTTGTGAAAAATGATGTCTGCTGAAGCTGCATCTTGGCAACAAATTGTGTGGCAGTCGAGGAAAACCTGTCGGATGTTGCTGAATGATCAACAAGGGCTGTCAGATTGCCTGTGCATTGATCTGCTACTGTTTACCTCTTACGTAGTACATTTCAGCTATTGAAATGTGCGGGTTCACCAGGCCATTAACACTTTCTTCAAACACGACATCCAACAGGTTTTCCTATAGACCGCCTCACAATTAGTTAACCATGGCTATGGACTACGAGAGTAATGCAAATCATCCTTGGTTTGACAACATCACCCAGATCACCAAATCCCTCATTAAGATGTCGTGGTGCGATCTAGAACTCATGAGACCTTGTATGTTTACACCTGCCTCGGTGATTATGGGCAGATTGAATGACCAGCACAATACGTAGTTGACATAAGCGGAGCGACGTTCGTACGTGACTGGTTGTCAATAGCCGCGGAGAATGAATTTCATCACATATGGAGTCATCTCGGCTGATGGATCATCTCATCCGAAAGGAAAGTTCTGTAATAACCGTAGTAATGCGAAGTTCTTCAAAATGGCTGGAAATTTTCTCAAGGCACTTTATGTTATTACCATTAGCCACTGACCCATTGGTATAGAGGAAATGCTTTCTTTCGCTTGGGAGAATAGCTGAATTGGAGATCTGGACAGTTCTAGATGTCAATTCTGCAACCTAGATTCCCCTGGAAAAGTTGTTGAAGCAGACGGACTCCAAGGGCGTATTCGAATCCTCCATTCTTTGACAACACTTGTGTTGGCCCAGTTCATGTAGTTGTTGACTCAACTCGAGAACAGCAGTCTCGAACGCCGAGAACACAACCCAAGTTGGGCCAAGAATGTGTTCTTGTCAACCCTCTGCTGAGTGGGAAGTGAGAAGAACATGTTCTTGGCCTGACTCGGGTTGTGTTCTTGGTGTTCGAGACTGCCGTTCTGGAGTTGAGTCAACAACTACATGAACTGTGTCAGCACGTGTGTTGTCAAGAACAGAGGATTCGAATACGTTCCAAGTTGCACACTGATTGTGAAGTTCAAATCTGTGGCCTTCTTTCTTGTCAGTGACTCCAGCTGGTCTACCACTGTTGCTCCCTACTGCTTTGCATGACTCCTTCAACGAGCAAGCAACGAACAGTGAAACAAGACTTGGGTACAAAACTCAGTTACAAATCAAATTTGTCTTTTTGTAATTCGGCTTCAGATCAGGTCCAACCTCAGACTCGAAAATGACAAAAAAATACCAAGAAAATGAAACAAGATTTCAGTGGAGCCTTATCATCAAGAATATTTTTGTTCATTTTCAATCGAGCACTGAACCCTTAATCAACATCCTTGTTAGCCCAATCTTGAATTCGTCACATCTCCCGCGAGTCATGGCTGTGTATCATGACCAATGATCACCTCCTGGTCACGTTGGTACCAATGAACCTACAAGACACCTTAATTAGACCACGTATCTTACGAAGAAATCACGACGCTTCAAGCCATGACCGATCAGCTTCCTGGTCACAAAACACAAGCATGCTCTACTAGTCATGCTAATTCATTGAATTCTGTCTTCTGATCATGACATTGGCAGATTCTGCTTTTGGAACACTATCTGGGTTTTTTTTCGTCGGTCATCATAGGCTGAGTGGTCACTTGCACTGTGCATGCCAAGACATTGACCTGTACATAACGAGGTCTGTTGATGGTTTGCATTCGGAGCATTTTACTTCTTTTTCTTGCTGCATGGTTTATGTTGGTGGTAATGCCCCGTTTATACAGAACGTGCTGCTATGCGATGTGACCGGCGGCAAAGTGACGTTCTGCGCTCGAACCATTTATACAAAACTGGTCGCTGTTGTGTATGTGACATTAAAACAAAAGTTGCTTTCTCCTGTATTGGTCATTTTAAACGTTACTTCCAATATCCTTTCTTCTTTTTGTCTTGCAGATTGGACTTGTTGGGCTTGTCTCCTGGTTACGACATGAAAAATCTCTATCGCTTATAATGCCAATTTTGCCAATTCCTGCTAGTTTTTCCAATTCTTGCTACATGATATCATCTACAAACAACACGTTCCGCTTTGTTCAGTCGATATTTTTGTGTCACACAATATCAGCAGCACTGAAAAATTCGCTATAGGAGTCAATATTTTTCATGACATCCATGACAATCATTTGCCATCCGCTTCCACTATCACGTGGAAATGTTGTACCAAAATTCTTCCTGTCAGTCTTTTCACTTCCTGGAATGATATTCGGTAATTGCCGTTGCATCACTAATATCTGTTGTTGGTCATGACAGGAAATGGGCCCAAATTGGCACCCGCTATCTTAAAGCCGCACTGTATTGAATTCAGAAATTGCTTACGTCCTCCGACGTTAGTGTAGTGTAAAATGTACTATGCTCTATGTGGACACATTAGAGCTCTGCCTGCTGTTTTTTCGATTCCATGCTATACCCGTAAACTACCGGGTAAGCATTTACTTTTTGAAGTACGTATCATGCAAGTATTTTGGGACCTTCACGAGGATATGAGACCTCTACCTGCAGTCTCCTAACACTTTGAAAACACCGTAAAATTCAATACTGTGAGAGACTTTAAGTAATCGTCCGAATTGTGAGCCTTGAGTTTTCTTCACCGTGCATCTACCGCTGAATTTATATATTATAACTACAGCCTTGATATTGCACCAATTTATTTCACAAAACAATCTAGGCCATATTGCAATGCTTTATTATCCCTCAGGCTGCCTGAGGAAGGTTCCTTTTGGCAAGCGCCATTCTGCCATCAGTATGGCAGCCATCATGAAATCAGTTATTGCCCATTTCAAGAAGATCTGCTTGTTTGATTTGATTCACTTTTGCTGTGGGTGTTGAAGGTGACTATGGATGGTTTCCTTTGAAAATGGGCATTCTGCAATATGGCTGCCATAGTGGCCATTTTGAAATCAAATTTCTGTGAATTTGAAGGAGAACGGCTCGTGTGACTTTGATTCATCTTTGCTGTGAGTGTTGACAGTGAGTACAGGATGGTTCCTTTTGAAACTGATTCTGCAGTATTCAAAATGGCTGCCACGGTGGCCATCTTGAAATTGGTTTTCATCAGCTGTGGCTGAGGGGTCTTATTTCTGCTCGGCGGAACCCATCTTATTTCAGATGACATCACTGACTGATGTCATACTGAACACGATCAGTAGGACGAGCTTCCAATCCTTTTGCGACCTCTGCTATACACACAATGGGAGATCATATACTGAACTATAAACCATTCAGTTTTATAAAACCTGTATCGTACTTCAAGCGGATTTTCACACAGACGCAAACCTCAGAATGTGTAGAAGCAAAGACAGATTTAAAATTGTCCAGGCACGGGGGATTTCAATCATCTATAGCTTTGAATGTGTCGTACTTTCCAGCATACGCATCCTAGTCCAAGTTAAGTGCATGTCGGTTTTGTTCGACGAGACCATTTATCATGTTAATGCGTGATTTGCGATCCCGGGACAAATCGGCTCGATCAGATGATTCTCGCCAATAGGCTAATCGTCGTTATTACATCTTGATAGGAGACCACTTGTATTCTGGACCAACAAGGCTTGATTTAGATAGAGGCTAAAAGCAAACTGGAAGTAGAGAATTGTGGTGGGGAAAATGAGGGTAGATGGACAAAAAACTGTAGTCGTTAACTCCATTCTGTACCAAGTTTGAGGATGTAACTTCTGTGAAAGCTTTTTCTTGATCTCAGACTTTTAATCAAGATGAGCTGTGGAGTTGAATGCTGGTGTATTTTGCTACCCATTTGACCTTGAGCTTGACCTGTTGTCATGTGGGTTGAACTGACCAATACATTATTGTGTGTATCTGGATACTTCTACGTTTGTGCCAAATATGGTCTCAAATATGGCTGCCAGTCGGCCATCTTGAAAAATATACTTTGGCCCATATGTCGCATGAAAAATACCAGATGGACTATTTTGACCTGTGAAAAATTGGCTGTTTTGATACATTATCTGGTACACTTACACAGTGAGCGCATGGTCCCTGTACCATTTCATTCTTTATCCCAGCATGTGTAATGAACCACTCCACTTCCCTGGATCACTGGGTAGATTCAGATTTACCGTGTAGGTTGCCACATAAAAAATCACTTCTTCATCTCTTTCTGCAACAAATTTTATCGATGATCGACCTTAGCGCACTTTGTCTTTCTGTTTTGGGATTAAGTCTCATCCTTATCCCTCGCCGTATGTTATTTTTGTATTCTTTATGGAATTATGTTGACAAAACATCAAATGTATATTTGCTTCGTATTTCTTTGATCTGCCAGTCAATGCATATTTGGTCTGAAAAATATAATCTAGATCTACTATGATGTGAAATGGTTACATGTACTTTTATTGTTTTTAGTCTTCTAGATCTAAAATTACTGTATGTTACCAGTCATTAGACAGCATGTCTCCCAACTGGGAAAACCATTGAAGGGTGAGAGGAACGCTTGTGTTGAATATATGGAAAAATGGTTTGCACATTCTTTTCAAAGTAAAGCATTTGGCATTGGTTGTATTTCTCTGATATATAGGTCAAGTTCAAGTCTGATATAGGTCAAGTTCAAGTCTGATATAGATCAAGTTCAAGTCTGATATAGACAAGTTCAAGTCTGATATAGGTCAAGTTCATGTCTGATATAGGCCAAGTTCTGGGTCAACATACGTTTATCAGATAAAAGCATTTGGAATTAATTTGGTTATGGTAGTCGGATTGTGGGTCACGTTCAAGTCTGATATAGATCAAGTTCAAGGTCTACATTCTTTTTAAAGTAAGAGCATTTTGCATTTGGTTAGGTAGTAGTCTGATTGATATAGGTCAAATTTAAATCTGATATAGGTCAATTTCAAGGTCAAAGTTTGAAAAAATATTACACATAAAAAGTTAAAGCGTTGGCATTTGTTTACCGAAGTCTGATACCAAAATCAGCCTGATCCTGACTTCAATCACCAACTTAGAATCTGAACTTTTACTTAAAGGAAACTCTGTTATTAAATTTAGGCTCCTCATATCCAGGGTTCTAAATAGTCAACTCTTCTTCACTTAACATCGACTTTAATCTTGACTTTGAACCTAAACCTTTCTCAACAGCACTTCTTTTATGGTATTTCGGCATGACTAGTCCAATTTTTTATCAAATTAATGCTTCTTCATTGAATAAACTTTAATACTTTGTACCTGAAATCAAATTTTGCTTGTGAGGCACCTCTTTTGTTGAATTTCAGAGCAGCATGTTCATGTCTTTAGTCAAATTCACAATTCTTTATGGTGTCTAGACTTCAAATCTGAACATAACTTTGAACAACCAGAAACAATATCCTTAGTTATGGTCATCTTCTTGCATTTGTACTGGTAGTTGATTCTCTTTAGTTTCACTCTTGGGATAAAAATGGTGTTTTAAATGTGACTTAGTAGGTTGAGACAGCGTACGGACAGTACCACAACTGCAACTCAATCTTTCTTCAATGTACCAGGCAACTGCAGTTCCTCTTTAGTATATAAACGGTTAGCCAAGCCTGCAGAACGGATAGACGAACAGCAGCTGACGACGACGATGCACCGACTCCTATAAATGGTTCCGTTCCTTATCACGACAGTCATAGTTATCACTAGGATTAACACTGGCATGTTCCCGGAGCACGGAGCGCCTCACTAAAGATGTAATCACGTTATTGCCGTGGTTGGATCTAGTGTAACGAGTGAGAGAAAACCCCAGTCGTGCATTACAAAAATGTTTATCTTCAGGTGGAAAGGATTCCGTTTATAGTGGCTCCGATGGATGTATAGCTGGCATTTTTCGGACAGTTCGTGTGCTATTCATGTTGACGGATATATCTGGTGAAAAATGCTACGTTCGAGAAAACGTTGGGCTGTGAGTCGGTTGTTCACACCTGAACCGACGGTCCGGTGTTATTGCCATCTAGTCCTCAATAGATATGTAATTATCAAGGATTTTTATCTGCTTTCTGGATGTTGTAATTTTATGTTGTGTGAATTCACGTGTTTTGAAGTCGGTGTAACAGTGTTCTGGTGCGTGTGTCTTCTTTTGATTGAAATTGCTATTACCATAGTGCTCTTTCAAGGGAAAGCTTCATTTGTTAATTTTCATTTAATTTGAATGACTTTACCTTGATGTGCATTTCTTCAATAGAATCAATCAATATAGTGAATTATTCATTAAATTATCATCCTGTTTTGTTCTTTTATTGTAAAAATGATTACGATTTTTAACAGTTCTCTGGGGATCAATATCAGAAAATTCTGTGCACATTTGCTTCAATTAGAAAAGTTAATTGTTTGTGGTTGTGTAATATTTTGAAGAAGAATTTTGATAAAAAATGTTTTGTTGATTTTTGGTAGGCCTATGTGGCAGTTGAGAAAAGGAAGAATGTGGAGAATTTAATTTAGGGGTTTATGTTCATAATCACGGATCGCAAATTCAAAGATCTTTTCAACTGACTGCGCGTTGTGTTTCAGTTGCTGCTAAAAATGGCAATCCTGTTTCAATTACCCGCACAGCTTTTTTGCTGTTTATGGGAAACGATATTGAACATCTCTGTCGTTTTCTTTCATACGTAAGTGCTAATACATGCAATAATAATATCCCAAATTGGTACTATCAGTTCTGCTTGCTTCTTGCAGCATGAAGTGTGAAGCATGGGGCATTTAGCTACACAATATTCAAACAACTATAGATAAAAAACCTACATTGCTTCTGTTATCTTTATGCAAAAAATCATTGATTTTCTGCACAACTTT
Organism: Notospermus geniculatus; assembly: GCA_002633025.1. Taxonomy (NCBI): domain Eukaryota; kingdom Metazoa; phylum Nemertea; class Pilidiophora; order Heteronemertea; family Lineidae; genus Notospermus; species Notospermus geniculatus. The sequence goes on along the minus strand of NMRB01001751.1, from coordinate 50,165 downwards.
ATTGAAACATAATGTACACATGAAAGGTTAGCTAACATGTATTTTTCAATCAATTTGTGGAATGAAGTAGAAGACATTATGATTTGCATTAAGGCAATAATATTTTTATTAGCTCAGCTGACCAAAGGTCAGCGGAGCTAGTCATATGTATACTGAATGGCGTCCGTCTGTTACACAAAAGATTTAGGGTCGGCACGTACACTGAAGATTGGTTTTCGAAAACAGTATACCAGGGTGAGCGGATTTAATCTGAATGTGAATGACCGGTCGCACAAAGGCCAGTTCCGTGGATTGCCACTAGGGAATGAGCTCAGCTATAGGTAGCCCCCAACGTTAAAGGGAGACTCCACTCATTGTATACTTTTGAATTTTTATCAATCCATGGAGACTATTGCCATGAGTTGTGATGTCACTAGTGTCAATAGGCTGACGACCTTTGTAGCGAATGAGCTAATACTGTGACTGCCTAGGCCTATTGGTTGTACCTTCATAAATATGCATTGAGTACATATGACATCACATGTGCTGTGCAATGGTCCCCTGGGGATAAACAACTAAATACTTAAAATGAGGAGTTTGCTGATGTTAAAAAATATGACATGTTGCAGATATCAATGAATTTGAATGTAATAACGATATTTCAAAAATTCAAAATTTTACAAAATGAATGGAGTCTCCCTTTAAAGCCACGCTGTAGGCTATTTACTTCAGAAAGGGGTTACGTTCGCCCACGAGGCGTTAGTGTAGTGTATGTACTATGCTCTACCTGAATATACTATCGCACTGCCTGTAGTTTTTCACTGTCTGCTCAAAACTAGGGCTTGATTCTCAATCTCGTACCCAGAGATTCGTTACGCTCGGGCCGAGTTTGACGGTCGCTCCACTAATTAGTGTAGCGACCATCAACCTCGGCCGAGCGTAACTAATCTCTGGGTACGAGATTGCTTGATTCTCTGAAATACGTATCCGACAAGCGCTGAATCGGTTAATGTCGTCCTGGGTACACCTCATTATTACCCAGGGTAATCCTGGGTAATCATTTTTGTTACCCAGGATCGTCCTGGGTACAAATAAGGTACCTTAACATTACCCAGTTTCAAAATCCGCGCCATTTCCACCTGCGCCCGGGGTTGTGGTACGTGCGTTCACATTCTCGCTGGAAATTGTCCCTCCCAGTGCATATCATGGTGTCCCGTGCAAGCCACTTCAGTTTCGCATCAACTTTGACACCTGCTTTTAACTTGTATCTACCATTACCGACATCCACCAGATTTTTCTTCAGCTCTCTTCCTTTTGAAATGAAAATTCCATCCCTATAGGATGGAATAGATTGCAAATACGCCTGTAAATCGCAGTCTTACGCGAGTTGCCATTCTGACAGCTGCTGACAATCACCACGTCAAAATGCATGTGTATAAATTCGTGGCGGGCTAGAATAAGATAGTACGGTACCTCGAGCGCAGGTGGAAAACGGCGCGGATTTCAAACTGGGTAATGTTAAGGTACCTTATTTATACCCAGGATCGTCCTGGGTATCAAAAAGGATTACCCAGAATACCCAGGGTAATAATGAGGTGTACCCAGGACGACATTAACCGATTCAGCCCGACAAGCATTTGGAACCATCACAATGGGACCTCTACCTGCACTCTCCTGACATGCCTGATACGCTGAAAATACCGTCAAATTCCATAGAGAATGGCTTTAATCGAACCGCTCCATTGCGAGTCTCTTGAGATGGCAGAATAAGGATGCAGCACCTCGTCCACCTGTTAATCACCTGTTGTTTGAGAGTCACTCTCTGAATTTTCGAGTCATACCCACAAATCGATGCGCCCTACACCTATCACTTGTAGGAAACACTCAATGAGGAACCCGCCGAACTACGCCACGACGTGGCGCTGTCAGTGTAAGACCCGGAAGTCCTATTTTCTAACAGTATTTCCATTGACTTCTTGCCCCAAAATAAACCACTCTGTTTGGTTCAATTTTGATTAAATTACACTGACCTATTTCATGTTCAAAGTTGTCCATATATATCACTGCTCTGTTTCATCGTCAGAAATGCCACAGGATGCCAATATTGACAACGTCTTTGGGGAAAATTTGCACGGAAAATTGTGTAGAAAAATGTACACATGCTTTGACGGCGCGACGTCAACAGCGAGAAAAGTGACGTCAGTATGTCATTCGGGTCTTATACTTGCTGCGCCATCTGCTGTCATGCGGGTTCCCCATTGAACATCTCTTGTGCCTCTCTCTCTTCGTGATTTCGACATTGCAGAAGAGGGAGGGAGCATCGCGACCACCTGTTAATCTACCTAATATTTGAGTGTCCTTCATACACCTTCATCTCTACAAATCGATGAGCCCTACACCTATCGCTTGGTACGAAGCACTAAATCGAACCTCTCCGTTCTCTCCGTGCTTTTGACCTTCGGGAAGAGGGAGGGAGCATCTCGCCCACCTGTTAATCTATCTAATGTTTGAGTGTCCTTCATAATCTTCATCTCTACAAATCGATGCACCGAACTATCTATTGCTTGGTAGGAAACTCTAAATTGAACCTTTCCGTTGCCTCTCTCTTCGTGATTTTGTATAGCAAGCCGTCCCTGCCATAAATCGACCATGCTGTAATTATTTACTACCATGCTAGTACATATTTTCTACCATGGTAGTAAACTCAAAATATTTTCTACCATGGTAGTAAATAACTCTTATCTAGGTAATAATTATTTACTACCATGGTAGCATTTAATTCTTACCTAGGTAATAATTATTTACTACCATGGTAGTAAATAATTATTACCTAGGTAATAATTCGTACATCGGAAAACGGAAGTACGAATTATTACCTGTAAGAATTAAATACTACCATGGTAGTAAATAATTATTACCTAGGTAAGAATTAAATATTACCATGGTAGTAAATAATTATTACCTAGGTAAGAATTAAATACTACCAAGGTAGTAAATAATTATTACCTGGGTAAGAATTACATATTACCATGGTAGAAAATATTTACTAGCATGGTAGTAAATAATTACAGCATCAACCTCGTTCCCAGGGGTCGTTCGCTTTCTGACAATATGGCGGTCGCGTCACTAACCCCTGGAATCAGCTTTGGTTTTAGACCAGGAATCTTGGTCTAAGTATAGGTGGCAGCACGAGTCAAAATAATTAATCTGAAATACTTACTCGTACTTTTTTAAATTCTTTTTACAAAAAATCATCAAACCTGGATACAGGTAACCTTCTGATTTGATCCAAAATATTTTGAAAATTTGTTTGGGTATGTTCTTGGGTATATTTGACGGTTTCCTGTCAACCAATCAAATGCGTTAAATCCAAGCTGATTCCAGGGGTTAGTGAGCGAGTGCTTCGAGGTTGTCTGAGCGAACTATACCCCTGGGGACGAGGTTGCTACAGCATGGTGGATTTATGGCAGGGACGGCTTGCGATAATTTTGACCTTGCGGAAGAGGGAGGCATCACCTCGACCATCCTCTTACAACAGGTCCTCTAAAACGCGCTCCCCCCACTCGCACGTCCGAGGCCCTGTTGAAATTGGCGCCATTTCGCTGTGGAACCAGCGACAGAAAATGTGTCGCTGAATACAACCAATCACAGCGAAGCTTCTATCCCGCCATGGTCACTCCCAAATATGGTGGTTTCAAACATTCCTCGATTCGCTGACAAACTCGCTGGATTTTTTAACATTCCTGAATTAACTTCGCGTAAAAATGATTCTCATGGATTATCTAGATGATGGGTAAGTACCGACGGGTTCAAAACACGAAGTATGATCCAGTTCATGGTGTGTGGGGCAGCTATCATTTGACAGCATGCATAAATTATGGAATGAGATACAGTGCTACGAGACTGGTATCCGGTAACTCGCAACACCACATCTATGTGCATACGTTGTAGTACTAGGCGCGCTACCTGGTTGTTACATCAAGTGGTATTTCCCCACTGCACTGCATGGTTTATTTGTGAATTACCAACTGGCGAGTACACATGAGGGAACGTCCCTCTACTCCACCGAAACTGGGTGGGTTTCCCCAGGGCATTGTAACGCGCTATGCAGAGTGGAAATGCCCTGGGTTCCCAGGATGCACCTCGACCTGTTGTTTTTTATTGACAATACATGTATTACACTGTGGTGGACGCCGCGTACGTACTAAAAAATC